>VWZG01009714.1:1030154-1046039 GCA_013396735.1 Grallaria varia
GCCGTGTTTACGGGCGGGCCGGGGGGCGGTCCCAGTGTCGCCGCGCCGGTGCCGGTGGCTGCGCCAGCGCCGCCCTCCCTACAGCTGGGCCGTGCGGGCCGGGGCGAGTACCGGGGGCGGGACGGTACCGCGGGGCGGGGCTGGGGCGGCCGCATCCTGCTCCTGTCCCCCAGCCTGGGGTGGGTTGGCCGCTGGAAGTGTCCCGGTGTGGCCGGGGATGGGGAGCGTCGCCTCTGAGCCCTTAATCAGCTCCAGGGGCTAAGCACCTTAGCGGGCTGCGCCGTCCCGCTGCCCCCCCCGCGCCGGGACTGAACCCTCCCGGGGGGAGCGGGCGGGGAGCGGCGCCGGCAGCGGGGAGCCCTGTCCCCTTGCCTGGGAAAGTTGGGGTGACGCCGGCGGGACGGCGGTGCGCCAGCAGCAAGGAGTCCCTCCAGCTGGGGCTGTGAGTGCTCCCCAGGTGGCCAAGGTGTGGGCACGGTGCTGGGGAGCTGGGCATGGGGTGGCACTGAACTGCTCTCGGGGTGGCTGTGGAGTGGCTGGGGTGCTGGACAGGGCAGGCAGTTCGCCCTTACTGTCCCACACCCAGGACTGCCAGAATGTGCCTGTGGACCCCTGACCTTGTCTTCCCCACCCTGCAGTGACCCTGTGGGACAACATCATGGTGGACTACTACGAAGCCCTGGGGGTGAGCCGCAACGCCACTGCCGAGGACATCAAGAAGGCGTAAGTGGGGGAAGGCGTAACTGTGTGGCAGGGTGTCCTGGCCCACTGGGCAGAGGCCCCCAGGCCACTCCCCACTTGGCGCTAGCTAGGTGAGGCCAGTGGGGACAGGGCCCAGCTCTAAAGGTGACAATTCAGGCTTTGTTTCCTTTGTGCGGAGGCCAGAGCAGGCTGGGCTTTGCTGCTGCACAAAGGCATCTCTTGGTGGGGTTTGGTCCCTTTGTCCCCACTGTTAGCCGTGGGGCTGGGACTGAAGGTGGGTCTCACTGGTGTTTGGAGGCTCTCTTCTCCCTCCGCAGGAGGGTGCGGGGATGGGAGAGGGATGGGGCACAGGGATTCTGCTGATGTCAGGATTGGGGGACTGGCGCTCACAGGGTGAGGAGCAGCCTGTCTCTTTGTAGGGACAGGGGCCCTTCGGGCAGGTCGTTGCTGTGCCCCAGGCATTGCTGCAGAGCCCTGGAGGCCAACAGAGCCTCTGAGCCACTGCAACTCCTGCTTGGCACTCTGCCAAGGTCCTGCTGCTCTCACTGGGGTGAGGCATCACCGGAGGGCAATGCCAGTCGATTGCCACCTTGCCAGTGGGCGACAGAGGTCCCTGCTGTGGGGCTTCCTATGAGTGGGTGAGGAGAGCTGGGCAGCCTGGGATAACCCTAGGTAGCTGCAGGGGATAGGAAAGGGTTGCTGGTGCTCTCCTGGCCCCAGGAGGCCCCCAGCAACCCCTGGTCCATGCATACTCATCGTGGAGCCCAGGAAGGCTCCAGAACAAACCTGTGAGCATTGTCCAGAGCCATCGCCAGGGACAGCTGAGGTGGGCACAGGCTGCACCGATGTGGTCACGCTGCAGTTCTGGGGTAATTTCTGTTTTGTTTGTTCTTTTACTCTGTATGTTGGTGTGTGTATGTATAAATATAAATTATGTATCTATATAAAAATTATATAAAATGATAAAAATGTATATTCTCCTCAGGACTCGGAACCAGTCCAAGAAGGTCCTGTTTGGTTCCTGAGGCTGTAGGGTGCTGGGTGTAGAGGGCTTGGGGTGCCTCTGCCCACAGAGTGGGAGGTGTTTGTTCGGATAGGAGTTGATGTCCCAGGAGCCTGAGGTCTTCTATATGCCCATCACTGCCCCTCTGTACAGGTACAGGAAGGCTGCGCTGAAATGGCACCCGGATAAAAACCCAGACAACAAGGAGTATGCTGAGCAGAGGTTCAAGGAGATTGCTGAGGCTTATGAAGTGCTGTCGGACAGTAAGAGGCCACGGTGATGTCTCATGTGTGTGTGTTCCTGCACTTCGGGCTGCTTGTCCTGAGGTGTCCTACTGCTGAGCTCACCCAGCTTGCATCCCTGGATGTCCCCAGGAAGCAGTGGGTCCCTGAAGCTTTACTGCATAGCTTGTGGGGCTTGGTTACTTCCCCACATATCCCCTGAAACAGCTCTTGGAGGAGATGCTTGCCTCCACAATGGCATCTTCCCAGCAGGGCTGAGGCTTGTGTGTCCTTGCCCAATGCTTTTTTTGGGTTTGGGTGCAGTGCTGGTGTGGCAAGGGCTTGTGCCACCCTCCTAGTCTTGCTGCTTGCTGCTCTGCACTTCCCTTCATTGGGAGAAGTGTCAGTGCTCCTGCCAGTGCCTGGCAGCTGGCTTCCCCGCAGCCCCCTTTCTTCTTCCAGAGCAGAAGCGTGATGTCTACGACCGCTATGGCAAGGATGGACTCATGGGAGCAGGTGAGTGGGTGAGCAGGGCCATTGGAGTTAGTGCAGCTCGCGATACATCTCAGTCTGAAGGCCCAGCATGAGCTGGTGCCACCAGGGCTCCCTGTCCTTCAGGGGAGTTCTCACCCAGGGCCCATCTTAACTCTGAGCCTCTTCCCTCTTGCAGGACCAGGCGGCTCCAGGGCCAATGCTGGGGCCCCTGAATTCACCTTCACCTTCCGCAGTGCTCATGATGTCTTCCGGGAGTTCTTTGGTGGGCGAGACCCCTTCGCTGAATTCTTTGGTGCGTGTGGTGCAAGGGGGTTGGCTCTGGGACACCTCTCTAGTCCAGGGGCAGCTGCTGGGCTTGGGTACAGAGCTCACAGCTGACACCAGCAGAGGGTTACCACATCAGTGCCCTGCTCCTGGCTCACCATGCTGCAAGAATAATTTTGTTGGGGGGCGTCCTGCCTTTCAGATGAGGTGCTTCCCTTCTCTGAGCTGCGAGGACCTGGCCCCCGGCACCATGGGGGAGGCCACTTCTTTACCCCCTTCCCAGGATCCTCAGGTAGGAGACACTGCCATTCCTCCCAGATGGGGAGTCCTGGAACACCATGTTCCCCTCTGCAGGCTTTGTCCCCTACCTTGTGACCCCCTCTCTGGCACTGACTGTGTTGCTCCCTCTCCAGATTTCTTCGCCTCATCCTTCAGCTCTGGTGCGGACGCAGGGCTGGGCTTCCGCTCCGTCTCCACCTCCACCACCTTCGTTAATGGCAGGCGCATCACCACCAAGAGGTGAGGGTAGTGCTGGCCCATCTTGCCCTCACAAACCCCCTTCCACTGGTGGGCCCTGTACCCTGCAGCTTCCTGCTCTGGTGCTCTGGCTGCATGGCCCCTGACTGTCCATCCATATGTCTGTCTGTCTGTCTGCAGGATTATTGAGAACGGGCGAGAGCGGGTGGAAGTGGAGGAGGATGGGGAGCTGAAGTCAATCCACATCGATGGTGAGAAGTAGCACTGCAGACTGACTTGTTGGGGTCCCTTTGGGGACCCCTCTCATCCTTTGGGGTGTCTGGGAGGTCCTGCACCCAGGGTTAGTTTTGGACTGAGTTCCAGTTGACCCTGGTTTGGAGCTCTGCTCTGAAGGATTGGTGGGGTGGGTAGGAGTTGCCAGAGTTCCATACTAGCTCTGGGAAGCTGGAGTGAATGACTCTGCTACCCCTGCCCCTGTCCCTACAGGTGTCCCTGATGACATGGCGCTGGGGCTGGAGCTGAGCCGGCGGGAGCAGCAAGCCTTCCCTAGGCCACGGCCCCCCTCGCCCCCACCATCGGCCCCACACCAGCCCTCAAGCTCCTCACCCGTCTGCCTCTACACGGACAGCGAGGATGAGGATGAGGACTTGCAGCTGGCCATGGCCTACAGCCTCTCTGAGATGGAAGCTGCGGGGCACCACCAAGCAGGTGGGCACAGCCCTGGCTCCCTGCCAGCACCGGGGGGCAGCCACAGCACCCCATCATCCAACCACAGAGCCCATGGCCCCCGGGGGAGGCCAGAGCAGGAGCCACTGGGGGCCAGCAGCCCTGCTACAGCAGAGCATGAAGCTGCCCCCAAAATGAAACTGTGGCACTGCCCGCTGCTCTGAGCATGGTGTTTGGGTTGTGCCCCTCTCTGTGGGGTAGGGAGAGAAAAGGGCGGGGTGGAGTCTGACTGCCTGGAACTTGGCTCCTGCCTACTTCAGCAAGGGAGGGGTCTCTTCTGCCCTGCCTCCTTGCTCAGGTGAGTGGGCAGCTGGTAGCACCACAGGGTTGGTGGTGGCTTGAAAAGGGGCCCTCTTGGTGGGGTCCCAGGAAGAGGGGCAGCTCCCTGCCCTGGCTCCTGGAAGCATGGTGTGCCCACAGGCAGGCATGCCCTGGCTCTGCCTGCTGCTCTCTCCCTGCCTGCCCCAGGATCTCTAGCCAGTGCCTCTCTGGCTGCTGCTTGCTCCTGCCCAGGCCAGGGGCAGTACTGGGTTGGGCTTCCCCTCCTTGCAGGAAGGGTTGCGGACATGGCCTCTGCTTGGTGCCTTGTGTCTGTCTTTCCCCTCTGAATGCTGTCACTTCTGTACCCCTCTTCTGTCTCAGTGCAGTCCCAGCCTGGTCACACCCTTCCCTTTGCCTTGCACATCCTCCAGGGCACATTCCCTCCTTGCTTCCTACAGCAGCAGTGATTCTCCGTGATGCTCACAAGTGTTTCCACCCTCTCCATTGTCCGTGGTTCTGCCTTGGCTTTCTTCTTCCTCTTCCTGGGACCTTTCTTCATCCCTGCCCCTCCCCAGCCCTTTGCCAAGGAGGGTTTCACAGGTGCTGTTGTGTCCCCCCTTCCGCTTGTCTCCCCAGGTGTGTTCTGAGGCTGCTGCGCCCGGGGACCGCACACACCCACTCGCCCATGGAGGCTCTCCCAGCCAGGACTCCGCTTTCTCCCTGCACGGCCATCCCCTGCCACCCCCTTCCCCCAGCACCCTCTGGCTCCGTGGGACGCAGTGTGGGGGGTACAACAGGGCTTATGGCTGAGCAGTACCTGGGGCTGAGGGGAGATGCCCTGGGCACCACGAGGTGGTGGGGAGGGTGGTGATGGGGGTTGCTGTAGATTAGGCTGCTGGGGAGTGCTGGCAGCAGGCAGTGAGGGGCAGCAGGACTGGGCTCTGTCCCCCTCCTCGCTGTGGTCCCCTTCTCTAACCCCCTTCTGCTGACAGCTGTCAATAAACCTGTTTGCAGTAGCTTCTGCCTGTGGGGTCACTCTGGGCTGGGCGTGCAGGGTTCCCCCCATCTTTGCCAGCAGGTGAGCTCTACTTGTCTGGCAGTTGTGGAATGCAGGGATAGAGACGGACAGACACGACATCTCCCTGTGCCCCTCCAGTACACACAATCAGAGGCCAGGCGTGGCTGCAGCTGCACGAACGTGACACGAGAACTTTATTCACATGAAGATACAAAATTATATTTCTCTAGAAATTTCTCTTCTGCTCGAGTGACAAGGCAGGGAGCACACAAAAGGGGACCTGGGGCTGGGCCAGGCCCCCCTCCACCCCATGCTCCCCTCAGCTGTGGGGGACCCCTGCCCATTTCTGCCCCCCACATGGGTACAGGGAGAGAACTAACACAGGAATGACAGGTTGGGGTGCAGGAGACCAGCCTGGGGGCCCCTCCAGCTGGTTCCCAGCAGCACCATGTGGTCCCCTCCTCTGCAGGGCACAGGGGACACGAGCCCTGTCCCCACTCTTGGTGGCAGCAGGTGCAATAGGGTTCCTGCCCACAGAGGGCCTGAGATTGGTGTTCTTGGGGAGAGGGGAAGGGGGGCCTGGGGGCAAGGGGAACAGAGCCAGAAGCACAGACAGCATTTTACGGGGAGAGCAGCCCCACAGGCAGGATAAGGAGAGTGCAAAGCAGGGGGTGCGGGGACAGACGAGAGGAGGGCTCTTTGCCATCACTGCGGCAGTGCCTTCAGGATGGCATTCACTTCCTCGGCTACAGCCGTCAGCGCGAACTCAAACTGGTCCTGTGGGAGCACAGCAGGAGGCATGAGGACCCCTGCCAGACCAGCCCCAGGGGCTGTGCATGCTTATGGAAGGAGGAGATCCCCAGTTTGGGGGGTACCTTGGTCTGCACCATGCCAGGCCGCTGGTCTCGGATGTGCTCCAGTGTAGCAGCTATGTCTATCTCCTTCACCCCTGAGGCAGAGGGGGAGAGGATTGCTAGGACGGGTGGTTCACAGGCTAAGCGCATGGCTCCATAGCCCCAGGACAGGGCAAAAGTGGTGCTTCCCTGCACCTACCTTTGGCCATTCGGTTCAGGACCATGTCAACAAGGATATATGTCCCAGTCCTGCCTGCACCGTCACTGCAAGACACAGATGCTTAGTCCAGGGGGACTGGCTCCAGGAGCTGGTCCTGGGCAGCAGGTCCCAGCCTTGTGGCCACCCTCCATCCCCTGCAGTACCTGCAGTGCACAATAATAGGGCAGGAGCGACCCCGGTAGCACTTATTCACCTTTCTGCAATGATAAGAGGGAACAGGTCAGTGCCCTGCTATGCTAGGGACAAGGGTATGCTAGGTGACCCTCGCTGCCCTGGGCAGGGCAGTGGCACACCATGATGTGGCCCTGAGGGTCCAGCTCATGACTCCTCCTGCCTCCACAATGGTGCTGGACACAGGATGGGGACCATGGATGGAAAGTAGCCGGGCCAGGGAGAGGAGCTCAGTTCCTTGGGTGCCCAACCCAAAGAGGGGAGCAGTGGCAGGACCCCCAAGGGAGCAGCTCTGGTCCAATGGGGCACGAAGCTGGGGGCCAGGCACTGGTTGGGCTCCTGGCATGCTCCATGCAGCAGGCACGGCTGCCAACGATCACTTTTGTGACTATGCAACTGGAGCCAGATTACTAGCTGCAAATCACAAAAATGACGCCGGCAGCTGCGAGAGAGAGACAGAGAGAGGATGTGAGTGGGACTGAGAGGAGGGTAACGTGATCAGAGATCTCCTGCTGCTCTGAGTCCCTGGTCCCGCACGGCCTAGGGACAGTGAGCAGCCTGCCCCTGGCAAGAGCCCACTGCCACCGAAGGACCTAAAGACCTGAGAAGGTGCTGCCTGCAAACTTCCTGAGAGCAGTGCTGGCCCTACAACCCTTGCCCTGTGCTAGCTGGGGATCCACCACTGGTTGCAGGGCTTTGGGAGCAATGGGTCACAGCTGTTGAAGGCTGGCTCTGGGGGTTTCTTGCACTCAGGGGTGGGGAGGGTGCCAAGCAGTGCTGTCTCTCATGCTGGCTCTAGGGAAGAGCACTTTCTCACCCTCTCCATGAAAGCTGGAGAGCGCTGGCAACCTCAGCTGGAGGTTTCTTGCCCACCAGGCTCTGTTGAGCCTCATCCCAAGCTGGCCAGAACCTGGATCTTCTGTTCCCTCCCATGCACAGCAGCTCCCTGTCCCTGCACTTGGTCCATGCCATGGCCCCGACCCTTATCACATTGTCAGCAATTTCCTTGCCCATCAGTCACCTGCATTTGGGATCACCGCCGGCTCCCCGAATGCTGGCAGGGCACTGGGTGGGCTCTCACCTGCGGAAATCGAGGAGGGGCCGGGTGGTGGTGGGGATGCCCTCGGCTGGCCAGCTGAGGAAGTGGAACTGCGTCAGCGTGCGGGTCTCCTGCGACTGCACGTTCTTCAGGTAGAAGCTGCGCACCAGGAAATCCTCACACCAGATGTGCTCTGACACCAGGTTCACCTGCCCGAGAGAGGTATCTGGTAGGTGGCAGGGCTGGGCAAAGGAGCTGCGCTTGCCCAGGTGGGGATTAGACAATGCTCCTTGCCCCAGGCTACCCGCCACACTTGCCTCATAGATGTGGTAAAGAGAGGAGCCTTCATCTGGCCAGTAGCGGTCACACTGCTTCACACTGTCCTCGGCCAGAGGGCTCAGCATGACAATGACAGTGCAGCCGTGTTCCCACACCATCTGCAGGCAAGGCAAAGGGGTTGTCACCGCTGGGGGACAGCACAGGTGGGAGGGCAGTCAAGCCTCTGTGACCCATCTGGTGGGCAGCGCACAAAGGAGCCCCACCAGACTGGCACAGCCAGGTGACACTCACCTGCCAGAAGTCAGCAATAGTGTGAGACAGTGGCCCCTGTGTGGCAATGTATGCTGGCATCCGTGGGTCATGCTCAATCTGGAGCAGAAAAGGGGGTGTTGGACTGCATGCTCTTTGGTCGGGGGTTGGTGACACTGAGAGGAGTGGGGGAATACTCCAGGGGTGATGAGAGGGCTGGGGAGGAAGATTCAGGTGCTGCAGCCAGAAGGGGAATGGGACTGAACCATGTCTGAGCAATGGGGCAGTCACAAGGTTCTCATCCATAGCCTTCAGGGATGTAAGCTCAGCCCAGCTCCACCCCAGGCAGAAAGCTTTGCCTAGGCTGAACACATCAGAGAGAGGGGTGGTGGGGCAGGAGACCCCAGTGATCACTCACAATCGGACTGGCATTGATGAAGTCGCTGCGGGACGGGTTACTCTCAGCTTTCAGTTTGATCCGCACATGATCATCTGGGGAAACATAGGCCAGGAAAAGTGGTGAGTGCCTAGGGGAGCTGGGGACAAACCAATACTGCAACCAGCTGTGGTCCCAAGCATTCCCATGCCCCACACCCTGCTCTAGCCTCGGCCCTGGAAGCTGGTCCCTGGGCAGGGTGGCTGGGATGCTCACATGGCACATAGTCGGGGTTGCGGTTCTTCTTCAGGTTGGCTTCACTCTGGGCAATGGAGCAGATGCTGGGCTCAGCTTGGTAGGCACAGAGCGCCTGCCACTCCTTGGCCAGCCGGTCCCGGTTGCGGAGATGGTCCTCCATATAGGCCTGGGGCAGAGGGGCAGGGGTCAGCCCAGCAGCAGGGGGACAGATGGGAAACCGGGGAGGGAGGCTGCCACCCTGCCAGACTGGCTCACCAGGATCATGTGTCCAGTGGAGATGTCCATGTTGGACTGGACAGGCTCCTCGCACCAGGAGGGTGTGCTGCTGTGGGAGCTGGGGCTGGGCTGTGGGGCGTCGCTGAACTGTGATGAAATGCTGCTGACCCTCGAGGTCTCTGCTGGTGCCACTGGTGTCTCAGTGCGGCCAAAGAGAGACTTGGCAGCCATATGCTGGCGGCACAGCTCCTGGGGGATCCCAGCAATAGCCCTGTCCTTCAGCGACAGCGCTGCCATAGGGCAGCTCCATGCATCCTGAGTGATGCTTATACAGCAGTAATGCTTCCCACAGGATCCTGCATCCCTCAGGATCCTGTATCCCTCAGGGTCCTACCTGGTACTCAAAGGTGGTGTCAGCAGCACCCTCTGGCCCCAGGGCGGCCAGGCGCTCCTTCTCCCGCTGCTTGGCATGGCGCCGGAGGCAGAAAGCTGCACCAACTGCAATAGCAATTCCTGCCACGCAGGCCAGTGCTATGAAGGTCAGCAGCACCGAGTGGAAGCTGTCCCCAAAGTGGGATGGGCGCGAGTAGGCAGCAGCCTCGTTTCGCTGGGGGCAGAGCAGAGCAAGGGTTAGTGGGGAACATCTGCATGGGGCTGAGAGCCTATTCTGCACCACATTTGGGGTTCCTGGGGGTTAAAACAGGACAAAGGCTCTTCCCCCCTCTACCTGAGGGCGCTGATTCTCTCAGCACCCTCACCTGGGGCAGCACAGATGTCACTGGGGTGTTGTGTGTCACTGGGATGAGGCAGGGTGCACCCACCTGCATGTCATATGGGGCACTGCTCACACTGGTGTCCCTGAGCCTGCAGGAGCCTGGCCAAGCCCAGATAGCAGCGACTTCCTGCCTCCCAGCACCCAGGGTTGCTTCCTGAGGCAGACCCAGCCTGAACTACACACTTCAAGATCAGGCAGTAGCCCCATGGAGCTTCAGTTCCATGAGCTCTTTCTGCCCAGCTGGAGGGCAGCAAGGGCTGAATTTAGCCCAAGGGGTTAATGGTGAGGGATGGGCCACTGCAGCGCTGGGTGTGCTGCTCCCAGGGCCTTCCCTAAATGAGGCTGGCTCTCCGCTGCAGCCACTGCTCCACAGCAGGACATTGGGGGAGATAAGGGAGGCCAGATGTGTCAGCACTGCCAGAGGGTGGTGCCATCCCAGCTGCAGTGGCTGAGGGACAGGTCCTGCCCACTGCCCTTGCCAGCTAGGACACAGAGAAGACTCTGCCACCTTGCAGGCAGTGTCTCTAGGGCTCCTTTCCTCTGGCTGGGGGAGACACCACAATCCATGCTGGAACAGGATGCTGCTCAGCCCTTGCTGGACAAGACCTTCCTGCCAATGCCAAGACTGCCCAGGTCCTTGCTTCAGATCTTCTGGTGATCAGGATGCTGCTGGGGCAGCACAGGGATGCTGGGGCATCAGCACTTCAAATACCCTGTGCCCAATGAGGTGCCAGAGTCCAGCATTACCTCATTGCCACAGCCTCCCATTGGCTAAAATCCTGATGAGATTACTGAGGGAACACTGCATCATCATCATCTACGTCATCATCATTGCCTGGGGATGTCCTCAGCCTCGGTGTTCCCACTGCCACCTGCCCCTCAGCTGTGCCAGCCTCAGTGCCTGAGGGTCTGGCCAGTCCTGCAGCCAGGGCACCCACCAGGGCCAGCATCTCCCAGCTCTCCGAGGCACCTGAGCAGGAGCAGCCCTGTAGCCTCTGGAGGTGTCAGCAGAGCCAGGGGGGACAGAAGGCACTTCCCTCCCAAGGTCTGCCCAAGGCCTGTTGCCTCCCTGCCTCTTTACATCACTTCTTCCCCAAATCTTTCACCAGTCCCACCAAATTCAGAGACAGAAGAAAAAGCACAAGCTGGTTAGGACTGGGGAGGTCAGTGCAGAAGAGGGCTTGCAAAGCTGCCTCAGCCTCCTCTGATCTCCATCTCTGTCATCTCTGACATGCCTCCCAGTTCCTGCCACTTGCCACATCAAAAGGCATTGCCATAGTGACACTCCACTGATGGAGACAGGTGGCCAGGCCACCCCTTCTCCATGGCCTCCTCCTCCAAAGTTCCCCCTTCCTTCCTCCTTGCCGACAGCTATGGTCACAGGGCAAGAGGGTAGGAAATGGGGACGCTGGGTTGGCAATGTGCTACATCACTTCCCCTCCTCAGGCTGCAAACATGGGAGCCAGGCTTGTTCTCCATCTCCAACTCCTGCTCCCCTCCCAGGAGATTGTTCCTGTGGATACCCAGAGGAGCATGGGGAGGGGGTATCCCTCTCCAAACAGATGGTTACTGTTCCATCTCTGCCTTCAGCTGCCTTGCCGTTCTCTGGGGACACGACGGCATTTTGCCTGCCTAGCTGTGATCTCTGGGGTGCTTTGGGAATAGCCCAGCGCTTGGGTGCCCAGGCCACAGCTAAGATGGGGTGTGCAGGTTGGAGGGAGGCAAGGATGAGGACGAGCCCTGTGGGGCGCAGCCTGCAGTCCCCCAGTCTTAAGGGGGTAGAAAAGTCTCTGGGACTGCCTCTCAAATCACCTTCAAACCCTATGGAGCTTTTGTTTTGAAAAGAGCTGAGAGCCCTGGGAGTAAAGGCAGCTGGGCAGCATCATGCTGCTGGGCATCAGGGGGAATGATGGATGCAGCTGGAGCAGTCCTGCTCTAGGCCATCCCAGATAACCTGTGTCCGTCTCCAACACAAGCATCCCAAACACTGCCCAGAGCCCTCTGTTCCTCAGCTGCCCCACAGACTTCACAGACCCACAGGGATTTTCCTCAGCTGCCCTACAGACCCACAGGGATGAAGACCCCTGTGCCCAAGGGTTGGGGAACCATGTGGTACCTGGCTTGTACTCAGTGGCAACACCCCCACCGCCCCATCCCTGGCCACCCCAGCCTCGATGGACAGGCATGCTCGCTCTCTCCTACCTCTCCCACTCCTGTTTGCACAATCTTCAGGCCCAGCTCATGCTCCAGCTCTGCCTTCACTTGCTCTGTGGATGGGGAGGAGATGGTCAGAGGGGTACTTTCCCTCCACACGAGAGACCCCCTGCCCCTGCCCAGAAACAAGGGATAGCCCCAGAAGCTGTCCACCTCATACCAACTCCCCCATTCAGTCAAAGACATTGGAATGTATGGTGGGAGCCCTCTTTGCCCTGGGAAGGGGCCCCCCACAAGTGCAGGGGGTAAAGAAAAACAGGACTAGGTGCTCAACTCACCAGTCTGGCTGGCCACATCTGTCAGTGAGAAGTTTTGAGGGTTCTGTCGGATGCGAAAGGTAAGTGCAGGACCCACAACGCTGTGGGGATAGAGGGTACACAGCCTGAGACCGGGAAGCGCAGACCTCCTCCCCATCCCCACCACAGCCCAGTCCCTCCTGGTCCCCTGGCCGAGGGGCCTGAGCACAGCCAAGGCTGAGACAGCAGCACCCCATGGCCCTGCTCCTCTCACCTGATGTTGATGAAGCTGGTGGTGGAGAGGTGGAGGTGCTTGGCGAGGAGCTCCAGCAGCCGCACACCAGCAGCCAGCCCCAGGGGCCTGCGGGGACAGTGTCAGGGTGAGGAGGGGGCAGCAGGGGTGAGGGGACAGTCCATGCCCTCCACAGTCAGTCAACAGGGATGGGCAGGCTCAGGGAGCCTCAGGCATGCAGTGAGGGCTGTGCTGGCTGTGTGTCAGGATGGGCAGGAGGTAAGAGCGTGAGGATGGGTGGTGGCACGAGTGAGCTGTCCCTTGCCCTTGCACGCACACTCCCAGACTCCCATCCTGCAACAGCAATCACTGGCCTTGATGTGGGCTGAGAAAGGAAGGCTTTGGGGTGGGACAAGGGCTGTGAGTATGGAGGGGACAGGGAGGAGTTGACCCCACTGGAGATCTGACCCCACCAGAGACCCAAACAGGCTTGGCCACGCATGTGGAGCTGTGACAGCTGTTGGTAGGGAGATACAGACCCTCCACACACACAGACCCCCTCAGCCTGACCCTCTGTTCTCACTTCTGGTCTGTGATGATGTAGCCATATTCATCTGGTGGCCGCATGCCCCGCTGTGCCCCACCGTCCTTTGTCTCCGTGTAGCTCTTCTTCTCAACTACAATCTGCTTCCTGGAGCTGACCGCATCTCCACCATGTGCCTGCTGTGGCTCGGCCTGGGAAGCTGATGAGGCTGCTATCCTGCCCTTTGGCCCATCCCCTGGGGAGCTGCTGGTTGGGATTTTGAGGGGTGGCACTGTGGAGGAAGGGGGCACTGGCTCCTCTCCGTGCTGCATGTCCCCCTCTGTCACCTGAAGGGAGGGAAAGGGAGAAACTGGGACCTCTGAGGAGAGCCCTGGGGGACTATCTCCTGCCCGCCATCCCACCTGTGGTGTGGCACCTTCTCCAGCACCACCCGGCCGCAAACCCACCCGTTTTGTTGTGGGCAATTCAGGGCCAGCAACACCTGGAAAGGAGAGAGACAGGTTCTGCAGCATCCACCCCAAAAAGGCAACACCCCCCACCCTGAAACACCCACCACTCCCAAGCCCTGTCTGTCCCATCCCTTCATCCAGCTCACCAGAACTCTGGAGCAGCAGAAGGAGGCTGGAGAGGCTGCTCAGTTGCTGTGGGCTCAGCTCTGGCAGCCCTAGGCCATAGCTGGCCAGGAGGGAGGCCAATCTCTTCAGGGCAGCATCTGCAAGAGAATGTAGCATGAGATTGGATGCTCTGCATCTGTATGGAGACCAGGGGCCAGGGATGTAGCAGATGGGGCTGATGGGGTTAGGGGAATATGCTGCCCCTGAGCACAGAGCCAAAGAGGAGGGAGGGTGTGGGCCATGAGGAACATGGCTGTGGGTACAGGATAGGGACTAGGGTTGGTGCCTGGCTGGAGAACAAGGTACCTGTCTGTGTAGTGGGTGACTGGGCAGCCAGGGGTGCTGGCTGCTCCCTCTCCTCCATGCTTCTGTAGTCACTGGGGTGTCGCATGCTGTGCTGGAGCCTGGTGCTGGCAGGGTCCGAGCGGCCAGCTTTCTCTCTGGGTAGGGAAAGCATGCCCAAGTCCTGGAAGAGATGGCCCCCATCCATTCCCGGCTGCCCACCATAGGAAGGCACAGGGCCAGCCCCAAAAAGGGCCTGGGCAGGGACCCTTCCCAGCAGCGAGGAGGTCTCAGAGTTCTGCCTGGCTGAGCCGCTGGGGTGATGGTGAGCACCATCCTGGTAGCCAAACTGCAACCAAAACAAATGGTCAAACCCCACAGGGCCCCTGTCACCACATGGCGGAGGCAGGAGGGTGCCGGGAGCACAGCAGCCCCCTGCCAATCTCTACCTTTCTGCCTGGGAGAAGGGGATTTACCCTCCAGCTTACCTTGTGGTAGGAGTAGGGGTTCAGCAGAGCCTCCTCATAGCCCAGCTGGGATGGGGAGGGCAGCAGGAGGTGCTCCAGGTACCGCTGCACCAGTGGGGAAGGCAGCAGTGGTGGGGGCTGCCCCAGATGCTGAGCTGCTGGCAGCCCAGGGTCTGGGGGCAGTGGGGCTCGACGGGGCTCCACACGGAGGGGCAGGAACCTCGAAGGCAAACAGTCTTGGGGTGACTCACCTGGGTAAGGGGGAGTTCCCTCTCTAAACCCCACCTGGGCAACAAAGCCCCCGCTGCTCTGCTGGGCTCTGCTCACAGGCTGGCAGCTGGCACTGCCATACCTGTCCCTGGCCATCGGCTCCAGCGAGGGTGGCAGGCGGAGCCGGGGGATGCGCTCCATCTCCTGCGAGATCACATACTGGGTGATGCTGTCCTGCCATGAGAGCCCTGCCATGGGAGGGGTCTGTGAGACATGGAGGCAGCCTGGGAACCATGGTGTGAGTGTATGGGAGGCTGTCCTGATATCCTGACCCAGAGTCCCGTGGCCTGGGTTTGGCCCCACTCCTCCCAGGGTCAGCCTCCTCAGCCCGCTCTGGACCCTGGGCCAGCAGGACCTCAGACATCCCTAGAGCCACTAGGGAATGCTGCCAGACACCCCTGCCCCTCGAGGCCTCAGTGACTCCCCCCATGCTCCCCCCTTCACCTTGTGCCATGAGATGCCGCAAGACATCCTGCAGGCGCTGGAGCACGGGAGAGGTGACCTGGAAGTAGGGTCTGTCCTGCACAGAGCCCACTTGGCACTGCCCAAAGAGCCCATCTGTAAGAGAGCGGAGGCAGCGTGGCCAGATGAACAAACACTTTGCGGTGAGGGTCTCCAGGCACAGCCCTACCTTTCTCCTGCCATGCTCCCCTATGCTGCATCCTGAGTTCCCCTGCAAGGCATCCCTGCACCCTCCCTCTCTTTGGAAGGGTGAGAGGATCCCTACACCCCTGATAGCCACTTACCCTGCACGCACACCTCATGAGGGGAGCACAGCCTCCGATCAAACAGGCAGCCTGGGACAGACAGACAGACAGGCAGGCAAGTCAGCACAGCACTCAAGGCGGGCTCCAATGAGGTTTCCTTATCACCAGCTGCTTGGGGACCCGCATTCTCCAAGAAAGTGGCACAGGAATGCAATGTGGTGATGGTGGGAGGGGGCACAGCTTTATAGCCAAGGGCAGAGCCTCAGTACCAGCCTTTTCTGCCCCTCAAAGCCAAGATGGGGGCTGTGTACAAAGCATGCCCTTGGCTCTGGGGAGTGGGGAAGGCCTGGAGTTTTTTTGGGGTCCTGGCAGTTAGGTAGGGAAAACTGAGGGGGCAGAGACCTGCAAACCCACATCTGTTGCCCTCCTCCATGTGGTACTATGAGGCAGGGATACAACCCAGTGACATCAGGGACCCACTCTCCCTGTGAGGGGGACCCCAAAGCATGGATGCAGTGTGGGTAGCGGGTGGGGTGTGTGTGTGTGTGTGTGCCTCTCCATCCTCTTCGAGGGGCAGCACTTGGGCAGGGGGCGGCTTCCCCTTTCCTCTCCCCCCCTCCCCGTCTCGGTCCAAGACCGTCAGCAGCGAGACGGCAGCAGGCGATGACTCAGCCCCGAATGGCAAGGAAGGAACGAGAAAACAACCGGGGGGAGG
>VWZG01009716.1:8179-105877 GCA_013396735.1 Grallaria varia
CTCTATAGGTTACACATTAGAAATGAAATTTGAAGTGTTAGGAATATTGAAACTCAAGAGTTCAATATTTGCAAAATATTACTCTGCATATGACAATTTTTTAAATTAGAAGTAACTATTCTCATTATGATTTCTTAGGTGCCAATTCCCTCTTTTTGAAAGATTGATATTTCAATCAGGTAGTGTAAAAATAATAATAAATAAAGTTTTCATGGGGTACAGTCTTTTACTTACTAACTTGGGAGCTTGAAGACATATAAAGGTAAGCTGCCAACTAACTTGCAGATGTAACTAAACTGGTGGTTTCTTTCTGTTACAGTTTGGATTTCGTTNTAGTTTTGTAAGTATGCTGTAATTTAATCATTTAAATATATGAGTGGGAGACTGAGGTTTATGTATATCTGCCTTACAGTTTGATGCAGAATACATAACACTAAATTCAGCCAGTTTTACACGCTCTAATTTTCACCTTGTGACTTCTTTAATGTAGGACTGGATTTCTGTTTAAGAGAGCAAAAGAGTGATTGCATCCCTATAGCAGAGGTGCTAGAAGACACATGGATCAACAGCCAATGGAAGAAGTGTAAGGAGGCTGTGCTACCAGGAAATAGAAGGAAAACAATATTGGAATACAGCATTACAAATTACGCCTCAGAAACAAGACCTTTAACTATAAGTGCATAAATAAGCATATGGTATTTTCACTGAATTTAAGGAACTTCGGGGATGGGGTGGGATTAGAAAAGTGAAAGAGAATTAAAGGTAGCCTTGCAGCATACCTGTTTTTATATATCTCCAAACTTGCATTAAGTTAACAATAGGTAGCATAACTACAGTTATGATCTCAACACTGTTATTGAAAATTAATATATTTGGTATTTGATATTGTTTGGTAAAAAAAAAAAAGTATGGAAACTTTTAAAGAAAACTCAAGCCATTCTTCACAAATTCTGTTAATTTGAAGAAAAAGCAAGAGTAACTAATGTAGCAAAATATTCTCAATTAAGAAATACATTTTTATTTAAAGGCAAAGCAACATAAGAATTTACAATTACTAAAAGAAAATACTATTTTTTCTGAGCTCAAATTCTCGAAGTTATAGTAGTGCTGAAGAAATTTGTGAAGAATTGGAGGAAATCTGATAATACAACACTCTGAATGCAGTGAAAAACTCCTAGGGAAATAATTCTTGAAACTAGAAATGCTACACCTGAAGCTAAGATGTATTTGAGTAATCATTGTTCTAGCAGTAGGAGGATGTAAGAATCAGGAAATATTAAGGCTTGAATAAATGGTGTTTGCTTATGGTGATTTTTTTTAGTTCTTTTATTTATGCACACTTCAACAGAAAGCACTTCAGTTTAAAGAGAAAGGTTTGTGTTACTTTAGTTTTACTTTACTGGAAGGGTGAAGGTCTCCAAACATTAAAGTCGTAGATAATAAAGTGCTTTCTGTGACCACAGTACTGTTCAGAAGAACCAGTAATCATTATGAATTTATAATCCCTGTGTTCCCAGTGTATGAAATATAAGTTTTATGTAGCAGAACAATATTCATCAGAGTCGTATAGAATCATCTTTACTATCTGCCATAAACTTTGTATGAAATCACAATGTTTTTAAAATATATAGAAGAACATATGAGCACTTTGCAAGTTTTCCAAAACTACTTTTACAGAAAGCTCACAAAGCTAGGAATACATGCCTAGCCTTGACCACAGAAAGTGTATCAACTATAGAGTACATTTGGAGACTAAAAGGGAAAAGGAAAAAAAACCTTTTTCTTGCTCCTTTCTCTTTTCCTATAGGCATATACGCTGGTATGTGACCATATAGAAGACATCTGAACCAGTCAATGGTATGTAAACATATTTATACAACATTTGTTAAACCTGATCACTGATTATGTTGAGTTCTTCCATGGCCCAGCATGGAGTGTAGATAGCATTGCTTCCTGTTCTTCACTGGTCCTCTTCCATTGCTTTGTAGAAAGCCAGTCCTATAGTACTCTGAGGTGTCCATAGGGAGTGCCTTCAGGTGATCAGCCCTCAGCGACTGAGGCTAAACCTGCTTTGTAAAGCAGAGCCACTGTTTGATTTCCCTGCACCACCACTACTACAACAAATAAAGTACATGTTCCAATCGCAGATGGATTCTGCCCAGCCTACAAACCTTTCACATTGTCATTTCCCAGAAGACCATGGTAATACAACTTTTGAAATTTCCTCACACTGCAAACAGAGTTTAATATACTTTAGGTCTGCATATGAGAAGACATCTTGAGACTACTTGAGCTAGGGTTAGTGACTGGAAGAACCTCTGAACTAACAGCAGATTATGATGATAAATGAGTAGAAGATGTAGAGTATGATCTGGATGTGTGGACAGAGAAACGACTGACAGGAAAGGGCTCATATTTTGTGTAAAACTGCAACAGAGGGAGAACTAATTTTCAGCCATGGATTATAATGGGCAATCCAATGCTATCAAATCCATGCCATCTGGGTTGTGCATGACTCCTTTCATTTCAAAACCAGCTTGCTGCACTTCCAGTGATGCAAGGCTTATTGTTTAGGAAATTAAGAGAATGATTGTACCAGCACCCAGGAATGCACCAGCAGTAAGCCTTGATACTCGGATTCCTATAACTGTTTAGGGACTATCTTACATTTCAAGGTCATTCTGCTTTATGAAAAATGGCCAAAAAATAACTGTAGTTTGCAAGTGTTTGTTCTGAAAGGAACATAATTTTGTTATAGTTACGAGGTCCAGACTCAATTTTCTGCAGAAGTGTCTCAACATGACCACTGTCCTGCCTAGTGCCTCCTAAAGTTTTCTCATACTATACCCTAGCAAATGCATGTACACTCCACCATATCCCATCACTACAGAAATAGTCACAAAATATTATTTTTAATTGAAAGGAACATATAATATGCATGCTCGGAAATGGTGAAAAGTGCTGGATAAAACAGTTTTAGGCAGAACTATACACAAGGTGCTACAAGTTAGTTACCAGCTATTGTGCTATCCCATGGAACATGAGAGAAGTGCCTTTGTAAGTAGAAGAAACCAGAATGTGTCATGAACTTAAATCCAAAGAGAAGGATGACAATGTATTCCTTCCTATTTCCTCCAAAATTTTTGATACAAATTCCTTTGTCAGTTATTTATGTACAAATTTCTTGTCTCCAAAATCCAACGGACTCTAGGAACAATAATGTTAACAATCAATTTTCCAATAACACTGAAATATAGACTTGAGTGGTCATGACAGAATATATGTAATGTGAAGTAACAATAAATGGGGGGTCAGGTGATTACAGAATGTGTAGAAGTTGACAGTTTTCCATTTCAACTTTTTATTGTTTATTATTATTAGCTGTAGTGGAATGGGAAATAATCTGGACACAAGTTTGCTTATCAAAGATATCCAGAGACCTGATATTTGCAGCATTAAAGATTAAAATAATGAAATAGAGAATAAGGGTCTGGAAAATTTACTTATGAAAAGACAATTCAGGCCAGCTGCCAGGAAGCAGGAATAAAAAATCCAAAATGCAACTAAGCCCTTTTGGTTCAAGCTTAGTTACAGAATTATTCATAAATAAATGTAACCAAAAAAAGACAACTTAGGAGGCCTTTTGCACAGAGATTTGTAAATTGAACACTTGATTCAGGTAGTCTTAACCTTCAGCAAGTTGCTTTTCCACTTGTGTGAGGTCTAATCTTCTACAGGATTATTGTTAATAATATTATTTTTGGGGTGTATCTGGATTTTTTCAGGACTATGCCTAAAAGTGATTTATGTTTTAAATTAGGCTTTCTATTTCAATACCTCCATTATTATCCTCTGTAAACAATGTTTCAGTTGCCTGGAAAAGAGACACTCAACTGCTGTCCTGGAAAGGACTAAGGATTAATTTCCCAGTGGAATTCAAAAAATTGTGTTACATGAAAAGGGTCAAAGGGAGGTTTTCTGCATACTACTTACTCTTTCCTTCAATAGCAGTAAAACACTGCTCCTTTAAAGACTAGGATAGTACACAGAGGCAAATCTGGGATTCTTTTGTAGATCACACCTGCTCTGTAAATCATGTGCTATGAATATCTCCCTAGAGAGGCTTATTTCATTGAATAAGAAAGTATAAAGTTGTAAGCATTCTAGTGTTAAGCACTCAAATATCCACTCCACTTCATTAAGTGCAGAGCAAAACTTAGAGAAACCTAATGAAAATCTATGCAGCCATGAAAATATAGAAGCAAACAAAACTAAGATCTTGCTATGAACAGTGGCATTTCACTCAGTAGCATCTTTGACGCTTTAGAATTGAAATGTTCATCTGCTGCAAAGTCATTGTCAGAATAAAAAAATCAATATTTGGTCTTTTCCCATCTGGAAGGGAATAGCAATTAGTTTCTCTGCTTTAGCTTATCTCATTGGGTTAGTGCTCTGCATACCTCATTGGAAACAGTTAACACTTTCAGTCAAAGCTGTGTTAACAGAATGTTGAGGGATTCAATGAGTTTGTTTCCCATAATTCAGTTTCTCACTCTCTCCATCACACTGTCCTAAATGTGCACTTCTTTCAAACTCTTAAATATTTGTTTGGCTCAGAGGTGATTATAGACATGACAGCAGCTGGAAGTCTTCTGGGCTTTGATACTACTACCATCTGCCTCAAGTAAGAACAGTTTCTGAGATTGTTCACTTATGTGTGCCATAGCAGCAAGCCAATTTTGGATAAAAATTCAGAGAAGACAGCTAAAATGATATTACTGTATTTCACTCACTGATTTTGAGTGAAACAACAGGTATTTTCAAGAACTAAATAGCAGAATGATGTCCAGATTGTGCTTTTATTGTTTTAAGCGAGTTTCCAAAACAGTAAAACTCTTCTGTTAGTCTAGAATGTTATGATAAACAAACAATCTCTTCACAATGGTTTGGCTCCAAACCTGACTGAAAAAACTGAAAGCATTTTTGAGTAACTGAACAGCTGAAATTTAATCAACACACAAATTCAGCCACCATGTGAATCCAAATGCCAAATGCTACCTGATAGCTAATTAAAATATAAGGGATAGAATTACAGCAATGACATTGGAATTGCTTGCAATGTCAGCTGTTGAAAATTAAAAAGAATAGATATATTTATGACAATCACAGCTATCAAAAAATAGTAAATCAAACACTTTATCTAAAGACTGTCAGGGATGAATATAGTTTAAGACATCAGAAAGGTTTGTGCACATCAAAGGTGATATATCCCAGAAAAGTAATTGTAAAATTTGTTAGTGTTGCTGAGATTGAGTGAGCTTTGAAATCTGAATTTTAGTTTCTCAAATGAGGCAGTTGACTTAATTTTTAAAAAAAAAAATTTAAAAAAATCCCCATAATAATTAATACAAATGTAAAAAATTTAGTCTGATTGGTCTTTTATATATTATTTGACACAGTAACAGTAGTCAGTCTATGCAAGAGAGGTCTTGGATTCTGCAGCAACATAAATTGAATTCTGAAGCTGTTTTCAAGATTTAGGCAGCTGTATGAAATGTTCATGAAGTCATACATTATCCTTCTGAAGTAATTTTAAAATTATTAAAAAACTGAAAATGTAGAATTATTGCCTTTTATTTGTAGAGCAACTAATATCTGATGGACTTAGGTACCTACAATATTTTATCAAAACTAATTCGGAAAGAAGTGATATGAATAGCAGAAAATTGTGGTTTCTATGTGCAGAGAAACAGTGTCTAATTCAATACAAACTCCATTTTGGCTTTTTATTCTGTTTTCCCAAGTTTTTAAAATGTAATTTATTTTATTTTTTATTATTTTATTTTATATTTTATTTTATGTGTTTGTTGGTATGTTTGTTTCATTTTTATTTGCAATTGCACAGCTTCTACATTGCACCTGCTGAGTTCATGAGCCAGAAACCTGTGAGAAGGCTCCTGCACATGAAGCTTACATGTCCACCCACTGACAGGTTTTACCTTACAGGATCTTCAAATGGTATTTCAGCCCTTTTTTTGTCCATTGATGCAATCTACTTATGCTAAGATCTTACACATGAAGATGGAACATTTCAGTGTTTGGGGGATTAGTCTGGGGTTTGGGAATTGAGCTTTCAGTTTCTTCCTTTATCCTGTTAATATCTGAAGCAAAGCAGTTGGTCTTCCTGTGACCCAGGGGATTAAAATAATCATCTGGACACTACACTCCAATCCTTTCATATTTAAGTTCCTCAAAGAATGAAGAATATTGTGCAGATAATTCAGCATCAGATAAGCACCTAATAGTTCAGAAAAATCTGCTGATTACCTGCTATAAGAGAAGATGCAGACTTCCCTCGTGACCCTTAACTTCTCCTATCCTTCTTCCTCTGGTGATAACATTAAGGGAAGCGTTGGGGGAAATCCAATGTGAAGAAAGGAGACAAAATGTTAAGCAGAGAAATTAATTTAGAAAAACAACAAGTCCTTCTATTAGTTACAGTAAAATTTAATATAGAAAAAAAAATTATGGGAAGCTGTGCTTTGTAATAGACAAAGTTAGAGGGTCCCATCATGTTTCAAGTTTTCTAATCCATTCTTTTATTATGATAACCCAGGATACAGATAGAGTTTGTAGTCCACTTTGTCAGAGAACATGTTGATGTTCTGACATATATATGAGCATTGCTTAGCTTCTCACTGAGAGGTGAGCAGGACTTTCTAAGATTTCAGTAACTCTCGCCTAAAGTATTTTACTGCATATCTGCCATGTAATCAAGTCACAGAAGTTCTCATCATGTGGTGGTAGCTTCACGTATGTTGACCCAGTTTAAGGAATAAAAAAGAAAAAAAAAAAAGAAAAAAAAAAAGAAAAAAAAGAAGGAAGCCTAAGCAGTAAAAACAATCAAGGCCAAGGTCAATATATTGTCCACTGCATTGTCTACAACTTGGTCATTGCAGCTGAACACAGCACTCTGGACATAATAGTGGAGGGTAAATCTGCCTCGCAGTCAAAATAAGATTATAACTTTTGTTGTCAAATTGCAAACTGCCTTTCAATAATCTAGTAGTGATGACAATAATAAAGTAGCTGAAAACAAGCTGAAAAAGCAACGTTGAGATCCTGAGCAGTGCTTGGGTATCTTGTCCTCATCAAGTTGTGTGTAGCCATGTCCAAACTGTACTCAGTAACTGGGCCAGCTAGTTGAAAACTGGGGCAGATAGTTGCGAACTAACTTAAGTATGTCTATACATTTTCCACATTGAAATCATCAGTCTGCTTATTCAGAAAAAAAGAAATATACATTCTGTTCCTAGGAAAACATTTTTTTCCCACGTGTCCATTCTCTTAGCACCAATAAATAAGTAGCACTGCTAATAAGGAAAAAAAAAAGTGTTGTCAGTATACCATTTGTGTATTCTCCATGAATAATTTTTTTCAAATCACTGTGCTCTCTCACTCTGCTGAAGTATAAAAAGCTGAAGTAAAAAAAAGCTAAGCAATGACTTGATAAAATATCCACTGTAAGTTAAAGAATAAACCAAAATCTAATGGCCTGAGTTTAATGGGTTTTCTTTAGAAAAACTGTCTTTCAATATATTTCACATCAAAATAACCCATGTTTTATATGTGCATGTATATCCAAGGATCAAATGAAAATAAGGTTGAAGTGATCATATGTTATTTTCATTTATGCTGTCCGTTTTATTAACTGCTAGCTCCCTTTAATATTTTTAAGTGTGGTGGCTAATTATAAACAAACCACAGAAAGATAAGAGGAGTAAAGGCATTAATTTTGTGTAAGGTTTGTGTGAACAGACCAGGGAAAGTGGAAAGTTCCACAGTGCAGAAAATTCTGCTTCAAGAATTTCTCACTGAATATATGTCAAGCAATACACAGAGTTCATCCCTGAAACAAAAACAGAGGGAAAAAATGTTCACATGGGTGCAGATGTTCACTTAACTACTAATTTAAATGTTTACATTGCAGCCTTTTGCAGATCACAGATATTTGCTGTGCCATACGCAGTCCCTTAGAATTAAATCCATTTAAAACATTAATCTTTAGAATAGCATGACTCAGAGTTAACTTTCATAATTGCAGCTCTCTGTAACACTTCATGTTTAACTGACTCTTTTTTAATAGCAACATGTTCAGTAACAGATTGCAATGTGGATTGCACTGCTGCTCCACAGCCAGTTAAGCACTGATTAGCTTACAGCTGAATGTTTTTAATAACACTGGCTTGTTTCTTTATAGTGTCATGTTTTATTTCAGAAATAAATAATCTGTGTGTTTTTAACCCAGTTATTTGCTTTATTTCAAAATAGCTTAATTGGTTTAGAGAGATTAATGCATTGGTTAATTGAAATATTACTTCATAGCAGTAACTCTATGAGATGCCTAAGAAGGCATTATTACTTCAGAAAGGAAAAAAAAAAAAAACCAGAAAAAAACAACAAACAAAACTAAAACAAAAACCAACCGACCAACCAACCAACCAACCAACCAGAACCAAAAAAATGACCACTGGAACAACAACACAGAAGCAAAGCAATGTTTGGTGGAATGCATATTTTATGTCTTAAAAGATCTTTACTGATGTTCCTAGGTTAACCAAACCTTCCAGCCAAACTATGCAACCTATGGGGTGTCATCCATATTAGCAATAAGAAATCTGGAAATTATTATATTCCTAGGTTTTCAGACATCTGTTATTAATCGTTGATTACTGATATGGAAGCTTTTTTGTTGCTCGTCTATGCAGCTGTACCGATTTATGAGATTATTAGTTTTTAGAAAAACACTTCTTGCTTGGATATATTTCTGAATGCTAGGAACCAAGGTTCTGATAAATAATAATGTGCAATGTTATATGTGCATACTGATGTAATTCAAGAGGCCTTATCAATGCATTCCATACTGCTAGTAGAATGAAAACTCAGTGTGGCCTTAACTGTGCTCCAGGTTTTTGTCCACCTAGGTCTCTTGTCCCTTCTGCAAGCATGCAATATATGTATCAATTTATTTTCTTGGGTTAAAAGGTGGTAGTGGTTAAAAGATGCCAGTGGTTGTGAGCTTCATGTACAGTTGTAGTTACTGAAATTTAGTAATGTTTTATTTTAAAGAAATACATATTTTACAGAATCACAGTATGGATGAGGCTGGAAAAGACCACAGTGAGCCATCTGGTCCAACCTTGCTGCTCAAGGAGGGCCATCCTAGAGCACATTGTACAGCATTGCATCCAGATTGTTCTTGAATATCTCCAATGAGGGAGTCTCCACAACATCTCTGGGCAATCTGTTCTAGTGTATGGTCACTTGCATATTAAAGAAGTTCTTCCTCATATTCAAGTAGAACCTCCTGTGCCTCAGTTTCTGCTTTTTGCCTCTTGTCCTATTGCTTAACAGCACCAAGATGAGACTGGCTCCATCCTGTTGACACCCTCCCTTCAAATACTTTTTGACCTTGATAATGTCCTGTCACATAAAAAGGGGCTGTTCCTCGAACGCCTTATGTTTGATTTGTCTGCCAACATCTGAGGAAAGCTGAGACCCTTGTGCCCCACTCTTGTGCCTGTCAGAGTCCCCTTAAGGGGACTCCACCGAACAGTCTGATGTATTGGAGGGTAGTTTGACTGACTTGTCAGGGTAATGTGCTGAACAGTGGATTGGAGCTGAATCCTTTATTACAATTTAGAAAGACAGAACCTCTCCTGGACCTCTCCACTTAGTCGAGTTTGTTATCAGATGCCTGTGACTGCTAGTGCCCTTGAAGTACTCACGATAAACAGGTTATGGAATAACACACTTTACTAATAGGCACACTGGAGATAGAAAATTACAACAGGTTAAGGATCAACTATGCCTTTCTAGTGCTGTAAAGTCCAGAACTGTAATTTTACGTTATATATATCTATTTCAATATACGTAGAGGAAGATTCTAAGTTCCTCTGCAAAGTCATTTTTCATGATTCTGCAGTGTTTCAATTACTCTTACTGGGGAGGTTCAGCAGTCTGAAATGTTTTCAGAGGGACACACTGTGTGATGAATTACAGTGAATTGAATCAATATGGGTATGAACCAAAAGTTTGATGAATTTACAGAAACTGCAGCTTCATAGTCACTGTAACTCTATAATCTTGGTAAAAATCCTGAGCTGAGGTGTAGTCCATATCAACACAGATAGCCAGGACTCTCTTCCTGCAGACGTTTGTATATCCTAGTAACTTTACTGATGTAGTCGACTTCTTGATTTCAATGCAAACACTGACATTAGAAAGGTATTGTGTGTACCGAACAACTTAATTACCCCGTTCCCAGAAGTGCAACTGCCCCACATTGCAGGCACTGAGAGTAGGGAATGTCAGCAGCCTGGACAACCTCTGTCTAGCCCAGTGCTCTGCATTTGGAGACACCTGTTACAGTCTTCTGGGAAAACTAAATGTTTGGCCAACAAACAGGCAAAATTTCTGTTAATGATAGCTTTTACAACCAAAAATGAAGGATAAACTACTTCATGCGGCATAATTAATGCTATAATTTCCATTCAACTTCAAATATTCAGTAATATAAAAAGGAGATAATCAAATATTATTTCCCTGATATGGATATACCTTTGGGGTTTCACAAGTAGTTTCAGCCTTGAAATGTTTTTACCTTTTAATGTGAGGGGGCAAAAAGCAGACATGCAGTAAATAAATCTGTAGGAATAAGCAAACGAGATAAAAGTGAGAGCAACTGGACTACGGTTTGTGAGTGCTGAGTATTTATTGCTATGTAAAATATTAATAAATATCATAAAGTCATCATCTGAGATCTTATGAAAGAAGCAATAGAAAGTCATAGCCAGAGAAAAGGGAGAAGCTGAGATACATAAACTGATAAAAACATTTAATCAATTGCCAAACAATGAGGTCAGTTCCCAGAGTAATTTGCAACCACTGATTTAGGTAACTGTTACATAACTCAGGAGCTATTTGAATTGCAAAAAATAGAGTGAGAGGATTAGGAACTGATTACTGAAACCAAAGTAATATAAATTATACCTATCACAATTAGGCATCAATCCAATTATCATAACAAAAGAAATCTTGTCAACTGACTAGCATAAGAAGAGAAAAGACTGAAATATTTCTCACTGCCTTCCACATTTCATCAAGAAGATGAACTACATAACTTATTTCTGTTACTAAACGGAAATGATATAGTTGCTAATTTATCAACTACATGCTTATAGAGTTTCAGTATATATTCACAAAAAATATATAATTAAAGATATTTCAGTACATATTTAAAAATCTTAAGGGGATATATAGACAATTTAAAAATATTATATTAATGTAGAAAGTATTAAAAAGTCAGGATAATTTGCATTTAATATTTCTATACATATCCCTGTCAAAGAACCCTCATCTCTTTCTTAGACTACTAAGTTATCATTGTAGAGGTGTAGAGGCAGTAAGGCCAAGAATCTCAAAAATAGTTAGATTTCTACAACAGGATTAACTATGTCCTTATTTGAACATGACCAATTTCTCACTAGAGGTTTCTACCCAAGTTCATGTTCTCAAGCTTTGTTATCGTTAGTAGAAAGAGACAGATACTTACAGGGCAAGTTCATCTCATCCAAAAGGATGAGAAGAAAATGTCTAAAATAGCTCAGATATACAACCTTTTTTCCCTCTGTGGACTGTGATCTCTCAGATACATATGCTTGGTCTAAGGGTAGTAGCCGCAACCATTAGCCCAGTTGTTAGGAATACATATTTTCTTCTCTAAAATCTTTTCTCAGAAATGCAAAAAAACCCACAAAACCAATCAAATCACAAAACCAGACCAAAAACCCTCCCAACAAACAAACAAACAAACACATGAAACAGAAGGAAAAATGTATTTACAGCTGAGGTTCACAGTTATCAAAACAGAAAGAAACAGAATTAAAAAAAAATAAAAAAAAATCCTGGGGCAATCTAATGTAGTACTTGTAGTATATATACTATCATCCTGTTGTCATGATTTTATTTTAAGTATTGTTTCTCTCCTCCCTGATGTTTAGTGATAGATATGTGGGAGTGGTTCAGATGTGCCAGGGGAGATTTAGACCAGACATAAGGAAGCATTTCTTTACTGAGAACTCTGGAACAGGTTTCTGAGAGAAGTGGTGGATGCCATAAGCTTGTCAGTGTTGAAAAGGCATTCAGATAATGGTTTCATTACATGTTTTAATGTTTTGTCAGACATGAAGGGGTGGTTGGACTAGATAATCATTATAAGTCCCTTATAACTGAAAAGTTTTATTATATTCTGAATAACATTAAGGAATATGATCAAGTCATCCATAGTAACTTATGCTCAGTCACCTTTGACAAGAATATTTACCTATGTTAATAAATTTGCTTTGAATTGCATAATATACATGTAAAATTATACAAGATTGTAGTTAGTTCTTATGTAGAGTAACACCAAATTTTCATCTCAGGTACACATAATCTCATATTTTCAGTAAATTTGTAAAATTAAAAATTAATTTATAAAGTAATCTAAGAGTCTAAGTCTATACACAGTGTCAGGTTTTCATGCTTTGATGTGGTCTCAATATCTGATGTTTCAAAGAGCTAAAAGAATTTTATTGTAATTAGCAGACAGTATAAAACATTCTTTACAGGGAAGAAGACATACATTGAAGGATGCATTCTGTAACTAGAAAGAAATCTGATATCACTGTTCTGAAGTCACTGGAAGTTGCATAACTTTTCTTTCATGAGAATGATAGTTCAAGGGTTTTTTTGTGAAAAACCATTCAGGAATTTTTGTATAAATTAAATGAAATCATCATGGTTAAGACCCATTGTTCCTTTAGATTTGTCCTTCTAGTTACAAGATTCAAAAAGTATTTGAAGTAGATGGACAATCAGACAGATACATAGAATAGCTGTTTTGCCTTTGGTTTTAGAGGAAAAAAAGGGTAAGTAAATTTGTTTATTATATGCAAACTAAAAAGTTAACCCATATAACATGATATAGTAACCTTTTATTATTTTAGTTGTACTACTCAGCATAGCAGCATGAAAGCATGTAAGAGGAATGGATGATGTCCTAATGACTACAATGGAATGCATCAGTTTTGTACAATCTACTCTGGAAGACAAAAAGAATATGTTCTTACCCCTTCTCAGTGTCCGTCACCATATTGAAAAGTTTTAACCACACTGTGTTTTGAAAAGTTTTGTTTCTTTTTAGTTATTGCAATTCTGTTGCCTTCACCGGGATTATACGACTGACAAAGATTTGAATTTACTGTATTATTTATTTCTTAGGATCTCCAGCAAGGAGATATGTACAAAATCCATGTAGAACTCTAGGGATATTTGTTTGTTTGTTTGTTTTTTTAATTACTAGTTTTTATTGAAAATATTTTAAGACAGCTTAAATATCTAGGAATATTTAAAATTAAATATTTTGATTATTATTTAGAATACATATATACATATTACAGTGTATTTGTGTTTCCAAAAATAAGTATGTGCCATTTTTCTTATACTGCTAAATTACATATTTTATAGTGTCAATGCAAGTCATTTGTTTGTTTGTTGCAATCAGAGGGGAAAGAAGAGAGCAAAATACACATCCTCTAGAGAACCCTTCTTTATCACTATATACTTGTAGGCTTACCCTGAGCAGACTGTGAAATCTAATCTTATTATCCAAAATGACAAATGAAAAACCTGAAAAGCTAACTGTAGAAGATATTTTCTGTATTATGGGAGTGGAGATGGTGATGGGAGGAGAAAGGAGAGAAAAAAGCCAGGGGAAAATGCTGTAGTAGGGAAGATAATTACACTGTATACATGGTGAACGAAATGTCACAAAGCATACTACTATCAGCTCAAGATTAATAATTGCAGTTTAAAAAAAAAAAAAAAGGCAGCTTCTATCTTTTCTTCTCCTTGGCTTATCACTGCTAGCTGCAATGAATTCTGATTATGTTCTTAATCTGGGAAGAAAAAAATAAATCTGATATATATCCCTAAACTGCAAAGAAAAGGAAAAAATACTTATTTTGCCCTTCTAAATGAGAGGCTTGGCAAGACTGAAAAGCAGAAAGACAGCAATCATGCTAGTATAAGAGATACAGATTTACTACGTTAAAAAAAATACAATTACGTTTATGAAAAGTGTAACAAGCTTGCTTCAAATTGGTTATAGTGAATAGTTTTTTAATTTATATCCATACTGGGATCCAATTCTCAAGTTTCACACAAGATATTACAATTATGTTACAAAACAAGCAGAATCCACTGTTTTTGACTTAAATCTGCAAGGTTCAGCTTTGTCTTGAAAGCGAACTATAATATGTTTTGCTTCTACATAAAAAACAAACAAACAAAAAACCAAACCAACCAACACAACAACCCAATAACGAAAACAAAACAGATGGCTCACACCTGCATAGAGGGATAAGCCATTTAAGTGTATGTGTGAACCCAATTTACTTAATCAAACCATTGCTCCACCAATATATGAATGTAGCCTTCTTTTTGCAAGTAAATTGAAGTTTTGTTTATTTGACTTACTTGGTAAGGACATATTTGTGAAGCTTTAAACACGTATGTCGATTATAGACAGTGGGAGTATTTACCATTCTAAATATGTAGAAAAAATAACATATGAACAATGCTGGCTAATAATATCTGTTCATTCATGTGTCACTTTTACTCCCCAACTGGATGCGATGTGAAGATCTAGGAGTATCAGAGGTCTCTGGAGAGCTTGAAATTATTAACAGCAAAGGAGACGATAATTTATGAACCGTTAGTTTTCTGAGTCAAAATCAGAAAGGTCTCTTCCTCTTTAGATATGCCGAGTTGTTGTAAACTCACCCAACTAGTTGCACTTCACATCTTACCTACATTGTCAGTGACCAATGTCTTTAAGAATGAAGGTGAGATCTACTCCTTCCAAGCTCTTAGAAACCTTAGAAACCCCTCTGTTAGGTCCTGGGCTAATTTCAGTCAAATATGGCTTCATCCTTCTTCATGTGACAAAAGTATTTATGTTTAAGGAAAACATTGATATCTTCACTTTCAAAATTCATTTTCCAAGTGTGTGTGGTTTTGACTGCATAATGGGCAGTCTTTGATCATAGAAAATATAGTAAATACACATATACAGATATATATGTGCATGTGTGCACGTGGTTCATTCTGCAAATATGAGGTTATGAATTGTTTACTTCCTACATTTAGTGGACAGGTATCCAAAACCACTCATTTCTTCTCAAGGAAGTTACAGGGCTTATCTGGAAGAGGTGATTATTCAAAGGTCCCATGTTTGCAGCAAAAGCCTCATGCTCCCTGAGCTACCTTTCCCTATACAGATACTATGCCATGTAACATTAATTGCACTATGATGTACTGTGTGCTGACCAGAATTACGTGCTGAATTATAGCCCCATATTTCCGACACTCACAGTGTCTCTGAGTCACCTGAGCTACTGTATTTATCCAGGAGATGTGATTTTGTTCAGCACAGTAAGCCTGGCTCATGCAGTGAAGCCTCTCACCACAGTTTTACAAACTAGTCCAATCTCAACAGCAGAGGGGGATGAGTCTCAGTTTTGGACTCCTCTCTCCTGCATGAAAGGAGAGGCAGTACTTGACTCTGTGCTGGCCTGTTCCAGACTAGGAGGAGGTGTGTCTGCAGACCTGTGATGCCCACTCCTGTTACATCTGCAACTTGTTCATTGCCAAGCCGTTCACAAGGAAAGAGATTTGGCTTTAAGGGTAATCTGCTTTCCAAACACCTGCTCCAATTTTTTCCAGAAAACCATTAGCCAGGTGGATGCTTATATCTTCTGGTTGGGCTACAGCCTTCAAGTCATCTGATGGACCTCACTGAAAAATACCAGCCTTTTACTCTCAGCAAAATGGATTTTTTAGAAGTTAAGAAAGAGTGGCATTCCTCCCAAATCCAGTCCTCCTTTATTATCATATGTTGAGTGAACACAAACTAAATAATAGACTACAAAATTATGGAGTCATAGGAAGAAAATTGCTACTGGTATTAGAAAAAATTCTGATTCCAATTTGTGAGTACTGTGGTCAGAATGATGATGGTTTACAGGGGAAATGAGAAAGGAAGTGGGAAAAGTACATATTAATAATAATCTTACAGAATCATGACCTCTGTAACATTTACTATAAGCAACTACTCATGAACAGTCTTGCATACATAACGAGTAAAACAAAATTATTGCCATTTCAATCAGTTTTCAATCAGTTTCAATTTAGCTCAATCAATTTGTATATAATTATTTTGAAACCCACTCAACTACATTTAATTGTCTACTTCATCAGCTTCTCTGGAAATTTCTCTTTCTGCTTCCCATAGTGCTGTGTCTTTTCACATAAAAAAATATTTTAAAAACTGATTTGAAATGCTGGATGCGATTACTAGTGTAATTCCTACTTGCCTAAGCTGACCTCACAGACACTTCATCAGCTCTTGTGTCTGTCCTTCACAACTGTGCCAAGGCAGTGAAGATCACAACCACAGGATTTCTTTGCATAGCCACACCTGGCAGATCACCTGTGATTTGCTACAATTGCCTAATAGGAGCAACTCCCAACATGACTAAAATGAATTAATTTGATAATACTAGCATTTTTCTGCTTGAGCTACACTGAACTCAGCTCTCCTGCTTTGCATTTTCAGGTTACAGTGTGTGGTGGATTCCACCTGGACAGGGGAGATGTACATGCAAGGCAGAAGACAAGCCTGATAACTGCTCTGTACGAACACAGGCAGCTGTTTCTGTACACGTCAGAAAGTAGTCAAGCTGACAATGACCCATGACGAGGTTATGTCTTTCTAGCCATCACTTGTAATCTAGAGTGTATATTAGAAACCTAAGGACACAGTTAGTGTTTGCTGATCTAAACAGACTTCATACACACCATTTATTACTCTATCAGGTACTTTGTAAGCACTTTACATTAAATTCCTTAATTGAAACCTCCAGGTTATTTGGACAGAGAAAATGTCCTTCCAGCAGCTGTTGCATGACAAACTTTGGTCTGATATATTTTGCAGCCCCCGAATAGAAGATGGAAAAAGTAGCAGAATGGAACTCAGGCCAGCATAAATGGCCTTTGTTTAAAAGTTTGGGGTTTTACTTCAACTCTTTTTTTTTTTTTTTTTTTGAAAGAAATAGTATGCAACAGGCTTGCCAAACATCCATCATTAAGTATGAATGGTTCACAATTGGCGTAGGATTTCCACAAATTAAATTTTGACATTAACTTAAAACTGCAGGAAAAAAAAAATAGCGCAGTCCCACATATGCCCTTCAAATGCTGGCACTAGAGGCAGAAAACATTCCAGTCAGCACACTGCACAAGTCCCTTTTTTCTTAATTTATAATATTTGCAAAGGCCCTGAGTTACTCAACATATTTGTAGGGCTGCTGACTGTTAACAATGTAAGGAGTCACATTCATCTGTTCTCTTGCTTAGCAGCATGTGTGCAATGCATTTGGGCAACCTCCACAGCACACTGTTAGTATACCTAAAAATACTTTAACTGGCAGAAAGATGTATTCTTGTCCTCTTCCTGTGCTGCTTGTTTGTGACATTATTTAGAAATCTAAACTTGGGAGCTTGCTCTTTGCATATTTTTTTTCATGTTTGCTGTATTATTGCAGGATTATTACCTACTGTAGTGTGTCAAGGAGTTTTTTTCTTGTTGTTCTGTACTTTTTTAACCTGGATTTGTTCTTAGTTCTGTCTGTAATGGAGCTTGCTTTCAGACATTCCTCAAGACACTTTGTTGCAGTAGCCTTTTCTTGCTCATACAGAGAGGCTGCAGATGTCTGTGCTGTCACTTCACTGTTACTGACATGCCAGGAGACACATCCAGCCCATTTTGATACTTCTTTGACAGGCAGGACTAAAATTCTTCTAAATAAAAGCAACTTTTTTCTTCCCATCTACCGCAAATGAACTGTTTCTTTAAATAAGAGTGGTGGTTTTTCTCCTTAAAAAATGTATTATCAGTAACATCACCAAAAAGGAAGGGAGTGAAGAAAGCTACCTAACTACTGAAGATTATAAATGCTGTCAGATATTTTTTTATTTTTTCCCCCCCAGTAAATGTATTTGCAGTACATACAAGCTGTGATACTTTTAGCTTGCTGGTAATAATCCATTCATACTTTTCTTAGATGAATGAACCTATTTCTAGGCCTTTCTGCCCTCAAACACTCCTTTTACTCATCCCCTGCGAATTCTGTGCTTAAAAAAAAAGGTTCCATATAACTTCATGAGCACATTTTTCTCCATAGAACTCATCTTAAGCATTTTTAATAGTTAAGCAGAAAAGTAGCTTTTCTATACATCCTTGAATTTTTCCTTATACTCCATTTACCTTCTTTTGAAGCCATATCTTGGGATAAATAGTGCCTTTGAATTCTTAAATCCAATATTCTGCAAATTAACCTGTCATTTATGATCCTTTCGAATACATCTGGGAAAATATACTTGTGCTCTGTCTCCCCATGGGATCCCAAAGGACTTAAACCACATTTATCACTAACTCTGAGTACAAGCTGGATGAATTTCATCTTGTTATCTGGCATGTTGGTAGAGAAAGGAAAAGACGGTGAAAAATTCTTCTGTCTGGAGGCAATGGGAATACAGACTACTAATAAGAGCTAAAATAGCCCTTTATTTTTCCCAAAGGCTGATTTTATTCTTGTTGTATTGTGCTAGTCCCCAAAGCAGGTAAAATATTTTAATACAATGCATGCCAGGTTGCAGATGATCCCCTGTTTTCCAGATAGGTGCTGCCCAGACTCACACCGTGATGTCTTAGTGCCTGTGCCTAAGCCTATGGCAATTGTGTGGAATTGAATAAAGCACAATCTGAAAAGCAACTTGAACTTGAGCAGTCATTCAATTATCTATTCCCACAGCCCTCTGATCTTTTCATGGGATGTATCTCATGCTGAGTCCTGAAAAATCCAACAGTTTTTTTAAGCACATGTTCATTATGTTTGCATGGAACAACATAACAAAGGAGTGTGGGAGTGAAAGCTTCTATCATACAAGGTATCTTTCAGCTAATAAGTAGCCACAGTCAGAAAAAAAAAGATGTTTAAAGTGCTAAAATTACATAAAGGTTCAAAAGGTGAAACCAAATCTAACCAACCAAGTCACCAAACAAGATAAACCAATGAATTAGAAACAAACCACACACACACAACATACACACAACACAAACTAAAACAATAACAAAAACACAATAGGGAGTCTGGGGAGAAAGGATTATTAAACCACTAAAGTGTGGATAGGGTCCAGGCAGTCTCAGCCATATACTCAGCCAGTATACTGGAGAAATGTTACTAGATGTTTTCCCTGTTTCTCCTTCTGCCATAAGGTGCTTATTCTTCACAAGTGTTATAAACAGAGTAATAGTCTAGATGGGCCTCTTCTCTAACCTACTTAGGCATAAAAAAATTAAGAAAAGAGAAGCGTAGGTCACAAATGGCAGTCTGGATTGTAGACTGAGATTATTGTTTAATGAATGAAATCGCTGACAAATTAATGAATGAAATCAGGGTTGTGTAGTTACACTTGCTCTCACTGGTATGTGCTGCAAGTCTTAACCTTGCCTGTTTCAGGTGGATTCCTGGTTTCCAGGTGAAGCTTTGGAGTAAGTGCTGCCATTTAGCTTTGAAGCCGCAATCTATATTACAGAGTTTTTCTTCCACATTTTTTGGTTGTGTTTTATTTTTTTTTATTTTTTTTTTGGTAGGTTTGTTTGTTTGTTTGTTTCCTTAAAGCCTTAAAGAGGAGAAATGCTTATGCTTTAAGGTATCTTGCACACAGGAAAATTAAAACAGTTGTGTTTAAAGGAAGACATATTTAGCAGGACATTAATTGGATTATTTTCAAAAAGAATTCAGAATGGTTTGCAATTTTATTTTATTTTCCAAACATGAATGCATCAGAATTCATAGGCATTTTTGCCTCTGTTTTCTCTAAAACCACTATTTGCCTTGAATCAGAGTAATGCAGTAATACAGAATTTGGAAAGACCACCCAGAGTATAGCATTTTCCCCAGAGTATTACATGCACTGAAATACATTGCTTAACAGTTTGGATACATTTTTCTCTTTGAAATACTGTTTTTTAACTGAAGGAATTTTCTATAAGCAGAAACATGGATTTAGAACTTCCAAACCCCTTAACTAACCAACCAAGTAGCTACTTACAGTGCACAGTAGTGCTCCCAAGAATCAAGAGCATTCTATTCCCATTAGGTGTGAGTGCAGTCATCTCCCCTATAGTGTTGCCCTGTTCTACCTGCATATTCTATTCACGCAATGCAATAACAGTTATAGTTTCCTCAGTCACACAGAATGGAATGGGAATATGAAAATATGTTAATAATTTAGACTGTCTTGCAATTTGGTACAACTGCTAACTCTGCACATAATTGTCGCCTGAAGAGAGTATTCCCAGGAGCGCTATTTTAAAAATAGTTCCAATAATTTATCTCGTTACCATGGCTCCCTAAAGCTGCTGATAAGTTGGACATTCAGCCACAAAGTTTCCAATAGCAAGAACCAATCAAATTCTCTTAAGAACCTCATTCATGAGGCCAGGGAACTAGGTAATGATCCAGCAATATGTTATTTGCCCTCAATAAGAAAAGGTTAACAGAGGACTTCACAGGGCCAGACTTTCACTTCCCAGACTCTTAATAGTTTAAATAACTGCTTAAAAGAGTGGTGTTTTTAAGAGGAGGGTTGAGTGATCACAGTATCTTTTCTCTGCCTACATTTTCACCTTTATCTTGTGCTTAACAGATCTCACATATGAAAAATAGAGTCATATAAAGATGATAACTGTTGATAGTATTTTAATGGACATGGTGTTTTAGCTCAGGCCTGTTTTCACAATCCAAACTGCATAGCAAAATACAAAGACAATATGTCTTTGAGAAATGAATATGAAGGAGTTAGATAAACAAAAAGAGGACATTATGGTGAATTTGAAAGTGAAAGAAGGTATTGAATAAAAATATTGCTCAGCAAAGATAGTAAGCAAACAAAGTGTCTTACAGAGCAAGCAGAATACTTACAAAGCAAGCAGATACCAGTCCAAGATGGGAAGTCTTAAATACGTCAAGGCACGTGAACATGTATCTGTAGCCAATCATATATGCCTAACTGTCACGTGAACAGCTGCTGTTAACCAATAGCCAAATAGCTAGAAACACGGGAACCCTGGCAAAACCTATATTACCTGTGTAAATTTAATTATAAATGAGCATTGACTGTACCTCCATGAGGACTGTGTCTTTGACTCCAGAAGCTCCATTTAATCTCCTTGGGATTATCTACCTCATTTTATAGATAACAACTGAAATCTCTTCCCTGAACTGAGATATATTGCTAGCCTTTTTTTTCCTGTCCTTAAAACCAGACCTCCCTCTTTCATAATCTTGACAGCAATTTTTATACTAGGAAAACAGTCCTGCAGAGAATGGTTTGCATGTGAGAAGTTAGCGGTGAGGGGAATGAAGGAGAGATGCAGATGATGGAGTTGCAAAGATACAATGGAAGAAGGATAGTACAAAAAAAATCCCAGCAAGCCTGAGAGATCTACAGTAAAAAGCAATGCAAATGTATAATAAAATGGGGGGAAAAAAGGAAAATAGACTAGTGAGGAACCACTCTTGAAATAAGTCTATTTTTGTGACCAAAACTTCCTAGTGTGTCTGCTTATTTATATATATATCACAATATTTTAGGAGTGTATTATTTCATTGATCAATCATCAATACAGAAAAATTTTTAGTTCCATATTCAATGTGGTCAAAGGGATGAAATACTTAAATAATTGGTATAAATGTGACCTTTAGCACATGCAAAGGAAATCAGCAAAAGACTGTTGGGAAATTTCTTGCAGAAAATGGACATATGAGCGACCTCAGTGCTTTAGATGCAGTTATGCTGCAAGGCCTTTAAGACTGCAGTGAGAAGTTACTTTTAAGAAGCCTCTGTGGAGATCAACAGTGAAGGAGAATGTAAACTTAGAGAAGCTGCAGCAGAAGGTTGAAAAACATTGGCCACAGAGAGAGATCACAAGGACTTTATTTTACACCAATAGAGTTGTGTGTTATTCGCATTAACCAGTCACAGGGTGGTTTGCAGTGTGTGTGCTATCTGGGTTATTTAAGGGGTGTTTTCACACAATAAACGGCATTAACTTGATTGTATTAGTCAGTTCGTAGTGTCCTTAAGTTTCCCTCACAATAAAAGACTTTTTTTTTCATTTTTTTCTTTTTTTTTGCATTAAGAAGAGACCAAAAAAGAGACAAAAATGTGGGAACATTTGTTTATGCAGTCATGCGCTAAGTGATGATGGAGAAGCAGTAACTAGACTAGCTGCAAAATAACACCTCTATTTGCAGCAGCATTTTTCCACTGCATGAATTCCCATATCAGTACTTGTGCTGACACAGGACAGCAGTTTTTTAAGCTGACACTAAGGGAGAAACGTCGAACCATAGTTTTAAGATCCTAATTCCTTCTTATTTGTAGCTTTAGTATGACTTTATGCAGTCAACACACCTATAACTGTGCAATCAATAACAGGGTCACTACAGACAATTTATGAAACTAATGAAGCTGCTTGCAAGATTCTCTTAAGTCTTGTTGGGTTATTTTATTTATAAGGATTTTATCAATGTAGCTGGAAATTTACCTGGAAACCTAAATTACACAGAAAAGCCTGAATCACTACAGAACAATGCAGAGATTTGGGATAGCATTTATTGCAAGAGACAAGCAACTAGACAGATAACAGATGCAATAAAAGTAAAAATTAACAAAATAGAATTTATTTTCAGTGGTTACAGTAGGTTCTACTAACTATGCAAACAGCAGTTCTCAGGTCAGGGATCATTAGGGAGCATTTTAGGCAGCTCAGTTGCCTAAATGTAATGTCACTATGATTCTCTGCATGCTTAGTTTATAATCCGGTTGTTCTCCACAAGGTTATGGGTCTTCTTTTGGTTGTGTTTGGCAGCCCTCTGAGGATTTTTCAGACAACCTAGAGTACCTCAAGTGGCACTAGATATCTGGTTTTGAGCAAGAAAGTTGCTGCCCTCTTTTTCATGAACCATACCACAGATACGCTTTTACAGCAGGTGATAGCATCTAATCACCTTGACTGGATTTGCATTCTTCGGGACAAGCAAGGTAAACTATCTGTGTTTACAGCTAATGCAGCTCTCATCATGTCTGCCTTGAATACACTATATACTCTCAGAAACTGTTTTTCAGACCCTGACTAAGGTCTCCTCAGGAAACTCTACTGCCTCAGATAAGAAAGAAAGTCAGGAATAGGCCAATACCACATAGATGGCTGTTTCTCTGCATCCTCCCTTCCTGCCACCAGAGAAGTCCACTTTAGTAGTCACCAAAGGAAATAACATTTAACCAGTGGGAGCAAGGAAGTCTCAAGTATGGAATGTGTGAGGAATCAGCAAGTATCCAATGAGAAAAAAATTGGAAAAAACATCTGAAAAGGACAGCCTTAGTGGGGAGTTAGGAGAGCTCATGGGTGTTTAGTAACTGAAAATCTGAAACCAGGAGCAGGATCTAGGGCTAAGAAGAGGCTGGAAATTTGGAGTGAAATTAAATTGCTTGAGAGCCCCGTCAGAAGAGCAGAGTGCAAGATGTGGTGGTGAGATGTTAAAAGCAACTATGATAATGCTTGGCAGAATAACATGGTCGTCCTACCTGTCTACTGCATGTGTTAGTGAATAAATAATTATTCTATGATTTACTGTTTGTTTTCTTATCTCATTGCTGTTTCTAGTAAATTATTCTTATCTCAGCCTGTGATCTTTGCCTTTTGTACTTCCAAATCTTCTCTCTGGCTACCCATGGAGGGGTAAGGGAGGGCAGAGAAGGGGGACAGGGAGTGAGCAAGCAGCAGCATGGTTTTGGAGAGTCAAAGTGGGAGAACTGAATTGGGGAGTACCGTTCCTCAACCACAACAACAGCACAAAGAAGCAACCTTTTTAACAGAACAGGAGTTAGTATACATTGTAAACCACAAAGGAAAAATGAAATGTTTTCCATTACATTTGTTGAGGATTGTATGAAACCTTTCTGTTGTGACAACTCTAACCTGAAGTAATTTATTTCCTCACCCGTGAGTTTCCATATACGTGTCCACATTTCTGTTATTGATCCAATGCAGCCTATTGCAAAAGGCTTGTGTAAACTTCTCTGCATCATTAAGCTTCTTATATCAAGGGATGGATAACAGCTAATGGCATAAAAAATTAATATTTGCTTCTGTAAAGAACTTCCAGCATTTTATTAAATATTTTTCTTTAGAGACCATTATATTTGGAAACAACTGTTCTTTCAATTTGACATTTTCTGTATATTTCATTTTTCCTGGTCATTGCAATGTATATGTGCATAAAAGTAGTTTATTTTGCTTGTGTTCATTTGCTTCTACTGTCTCATAGTCATAAGAGGGCATAATCATAACAGAGGCAATACAATATATAAGCAGCATGGTTTATTGGTAACTTAAATTTTGAAATCTCCCATACAGTTTCCATTGCTTCTTAGTGTAAAGTAATGACACACAGATGAAGGTAATCTTGTTGACCATAGAAGAACTATGGGAATGTTCACTCTAATTTGGGGTTCAGCCTTTGATGTTCTGGATGTCTGAATCTCACACTGCAACTTGTCTAGGTGATTCATTTCCACAGCAGGCAACACTGCAGTGTGTGCAATACCCCTTGGCTTATGGGAACTTTCCTTGATCAGTTGTGCTTTCCCTGCCTTCCTGGGCAAAAACCTCCATCCATTTCAGAATATTCCTCATAGCCCAAGAAACTTCCTAAAAAGAAAAGGAAGATGTTACATTGGGACAGAACCAGGTACCATTCTACAGGTACATAGTCCAGCAGAGGACTGAAGATTTACCCCATACCATGAATGTAAGTAAGAAGCTCAGAGTTGTGCAGTTCTTTATCCGCCTCTATCTTCAACAGTAGCTGAGTAACTAACCACTAAATGTGGAGCTGCTGGTATACAACAGCATAAGCACGGTCCCTTTTTGAAGCGAGTTTTATCCATCCTAAAGCAAGAGTTTGAAAGTCTCATTAAGTGCAGCAACTGTTCAATTCCTATTTCCAGTTGGCCCTTTACTCCAGCCTTTCCATAAAAATATAAAAGCACCAGTAGGTATACATGAAGGTCAATCTGCCTTAGAAAGTATAATCAAAGACCTCTTGAGGAGTCTGTTTTAAGTATTTATTGCAAGGCACCCATGGTGCTTTTGCTTTTTGCAATAAAACCTTCATTGGCAATAGTTGCTGACTTAGTAGTTACACAGGTACAATACTGGAGACTGAAAAGTTCACAGCACTTTCCTCTTATGTGATTTATGCTCCTTGATCATTTCAATTTGCAGAGGTTGTTCATCTTGATAATGATAAGGACAAAAAATACCAGTCATTTTAATCAAGCAAACTGCCAAAAAGAGAAAAGAAAATTAACCTCTGTTTTTCATGTCTGATCACATGCGATAAACACATAGCATCACATTTCAAGTTATCCTATTGCATTATTATCATCTTCGTGCATCAGATTGTTTGGGGACCCTTCTGAGTAACAGAAGTCAGTGATGGTACTGTAACTTAATTTTTTTTCATTCAAGGAGTAGCTCATGGTTGCTTTGAGTAAATAGTATTCTCCCTTGCAGTTCAGCCCATATAAAATGCAATAAACCACATGCTGTTTGTGGAAAAAAAATAAAAATTGAAGATTGCCTACTAAAAGGTTCAATAAACATTTTCATTGATAGGCTAATTGGATTTATCTCCAAAAGTTTTTTATTATTTACATAAAATATTTCATGTTTGCAGTTAACAATCCATATATGAAAGGGAATGAAGACTAGTGATTTTTGAGTTTGGGGGGATTTTTGTATATTTCTTTGTTTTTCTTGGGGCACTTTTGTCAATATGTTGATATTGATTTATAGCCCATCAAAAGACAATGAACTATGACATAAGAAAACTTGCTATAATATGAATCTGCATATTTCTTAAAATTAAGTTGAAATGTGATAATTATAATGAATACTAGGCTAATTATCCTTTTTGTTCTGTGTTTCCTAGTAATATTTTTCTTCGTGACTGTCATTATCAGTAAAGACACAGCCAGTTCATCTGTTGAATATCTTTCCACTTTAGGAAAAATACAAAGCATGATAAATTACACAAGACCAAAATATTCTGAACTATGATTTACAGCCAACCATTTAAAATGTAAGAAGAAACAGGAAGTAGTTTGTGACAATTAAATAACCATGATCTAAATAAAATAAGGGATATTTAATCCCCCTCACTGGTGTCCTGAGCCAGGAAATGTGGGTTAGAAATCTCTCAAAAATCAGATGTCTTCAGACAGGGACAAGAGAAGAGCGGGAGAGAGAGGAAAGTTAAAAGTAACTCTCCTGGATGGATCAACAGTAAGGAAAACTTGCCTCACATTTCAGTACATCCACTTATTGTCATCCACATATTGTCACAAAGGGGCACAGCTGGATATAAAAATTAGTACCAGTCAGTCTTCCAGCTTCAGCTTTCTGGATGTGCTCTTGTGTTTCAGTTAAAAACAGTCTATTACAGAAGCTCTAGCAATGTGTGAATTCCAACATCTCATAAAATGACCAATTAACCAAATCTGGGAAAGCAGTACTGTACTACTTGCAGGTACCCAGGTGCTGGCAGCAGCAGCAGCACTGCAGGGGTGCAGAGTCAGCTCCCCTACTCAGACACAGCAGCTCCAGCAGCGTCACCACAGGGCATGGTTGAACCTGCACAAAAAATACTTCAAGAAATTAATTCTTCCAGTTTAGAAATAACACATTTAACAAGCACTGGTACTCAAGGGGAAGATACCTTTACCTGTGGTTAGGATGTTACTTGATTGCTTGTTGAAGCACATTACAAACTTTTACCAGAGAATTTTCACAAAGGTTTCTATCAAATTTATCTAGCTAGTGAGTAAGTGGTATATTTTTTCCTCATACTTTAGGATTTATAAAATTTTTATGCAAAGCTTGCTGCTTAAGTAGATATAAGAAGACCATTTAATGGCAGAAGGTCTCTATTTTGGCAATCAGGTAAGTGTTCATCTTGTGTTCATCGCAAGAGGTGAGCAACAACTAGCAAAAACTAAATTTATAACTTCTTTGATATTATGGTATTTCTTGACTAATAAAACATTTGAGAATAACCAGAAAAGAGTTAAAACCCCTTCTTTATGTCCCAAAAGTTAAGATCATAGGGTGACAAATTTATTCAGTTTTTACCAAAATGGAAATATTCAGTTAATGACAGGCAGAAAGAAGAGCTGCCCACTGTGCAAAGCCATCATGTTCAGGGCACAGTCTCTCACAGTTCCTCTGGGTTTACTGATGGTAGGTGACTGTGAAGCTTGAGTGAGACCACAGGACTTCTTTTTATAGGGAGAATCACAGGGGGCATTTCCCCGGTCCTCTCAGAACCCCCAAACAGAGTGCTGCACTAATAGGTATCAGTTCCAACATTTAATAGCTCTTACAAGTAAAGGAATGGTAACAGTAGACAAGTTGAGCATTCAAGTTGCCACTGTTGAGTAGCTGAATTAACCTATTACTTTAGTGAAACAAACTTCTTATACTGCTGTCAGGTGTATTGCAGATTGCTATATCTCTTATGCTCTTCAAGTGCTTGTTTTGTAACTATAAGTTATGATGCTCTGTTTTTTTTATGAGGAACTGTAAGATGAGAATCGCAAGAGTGTTTGTGAAGTACAATCTGGTACACAAGCACAGGCTGTTTCTGAACCCTGCCTCTCTTCCAAAACAGCTCTTTATTTTGACAGCTGAATTTTTGTATTACTGTTTTGATGGGTTCTGTGTATACCTGTTATGTATCCTGCTTGCTAGCAAGAGCAGTTCTTTGATATGCAAAGCATAAAGGAAGGACAAATGTTTGTCATTTGTTGTCTGCTAATGTAATGTTCACTACTAAGTTTAAAATCACGTTTGATAGCCATGTTAAATACTTTGTCACACATGCTACGTATATCCTATTGTCATCTGGGCTCCAGAATATCTAAATATTTGCACTTGCACTTTGCAGTTGTCTGGATATACATATATACATACACACACACACATATATATAAAACAACATAGTGTTAGCAGTTTCCAAGTCCATATGGGAATATCAGTAATGTCTACACCATCTTTGCCATTTTGTGCTTTCTAGATTTTTACTCTCAGGATTGTATTCTAAGAAACAAATTTCAAATGCTGAATGTACATATATACATGTAAAACTCAACAAGACCATTTAATTAGCCAAGTTTAGGGTTAACACATCTTATTTATCAGAGCATGCATAGAAATTTATTCTGGTAACTCCCTCACTCTTTAGAAAATCATGTTCAGCACCAAAATTTGCCTGAAGAAATGTTTATATTGGAAATCCTTTTAAAGTTATGGAAGTGACAGCATACCACTCTCATGCTTTAGACCTGATGGACAGCTCAGCCCCACACAGCTGATTGTTCAATCCCTTCACAGTGGGATGTAGGACAGAATGGGAAGGGTAAAAGTGAAAAAACTCATGGGTTGAGATAAACACACTTTAATAGGGGAAAGCAAAGTTGCACATGCAGACAAAACAAAACAAGGAATTCATTCACCACTTCCCATGGGCAGGCAGGTGTTCATCCATCTCCAGGTAAACAATGCTCCATCAAACGTAACAATTACTGGGGAAGACAAATGGCATCACTCTGAAAATCTCCTCTTTCTTTCTTCTTTCACCACCTTTATATGCTGAGCATGATGCCATATGGTACGAAATGTCCCTTCAGGCATTGGGGCCTGCTGTCCTGGCTGTGTCCCCACCCACCTTCTCACACATCTCCAGCTCCCTTGCTAGTGGGTAGTGCGTGGAGAAGAAAAGGTCCTGATGCTTGCAAGGCACTGATCAGCAATAGCTAAAACATGTTTGGTTATCAACACTGTTTTCAGCACCGATCTGAATCACAGCCCTATACAAGCCACTATGATAAAAATAAACTCTCTCCCAGCTGAAACTAGTGCAGCACAAAATTTTCACCTCAGTGAACTGCACTCAGGTATGCAAGAGACATTTTGGTTTTAAAAGAAAAAGCGAAGTTTGATCATGTTTAACAAGCAAGACATATTTTTGCATTTTGAGAGTTTTAAAACTTAATTCCTAGGTGTCTGACTTCGAGGGTTCTGTTTTTGCAAGTATGTCCCGCTTTACACTGAAAAATATGAACTTTGCAGAATGTTTCATGTCCATATATAAACACCACCTGTCATCAGTGAAAATCATGTTGTAGGTAGGATCACGAAAATGCTGATGCAACTGAAGCCCGATTACAATTATCAAAGATGAAAATGAGACTTTAGTGTTGTGTTTTGGTAATATTTTTTGTTTTGTTTTGGAGGTTTTTATGGGTTTGTGTTTTTTTTTTTTTTTAGTTTCTTTTCCCAATAAATTCTACCTTTCAAATCTTCAGTGGGAAAAATGAATAAGAATGAAGATTAAAAACTTTTAAAAAATTATCCATATGTCATTCTGCCTTCCGAGGTCAATTCTGGTGTTCCAAGGTCAGCTTCAGTAAAGGACATTCCCTTGTCAGAATAACGACTTTCTTATTCTCTTCTTCAGACATAATCTCATTCTTTCCCACTAAATTTTCCTTTTTAAGTAGGACTCAAAATTAATTACACTGTGAATGAGAACTAGGTGGTTTTATGAATTTAATGATGATCCATATCAGGATCTATGCTATAATATTCATTAATTGTTTGTCATTTGCTGTTCACTCATTCACATATGCCCTGCAGTAGCATTGCAAATAGTGTCTCTTGTCCATTTCAAAATGGAAAAAATTAACTTCACTGTTGTGGTTTGACCTTGGCTGGATGTCAGCTGCTCTAACTGCTCTACTGCTCCCCTTCCCACCTGGGCAAGGGAGAGAAAATAAGATTGAAAATGATTCGTAGGTTGAGATAAGGCAGTTTACGAAAGCAAAAGTGTAAGTTTGAATGTGCACCAGCAAACAAAACAAAACAAAAAAAAAATAGGGTCATTCTCTACTTCCCATCAGTGAGTAATGTTCAGCCACTTCCTAGGAAGAAGGGCTTATGTCATATGGTATAGAATATCCCTTTGGTTAATTCAGATCAGTCGGCCTAGTTGTGGCCCCTCCCAGGATTTGCCCAGTGATGGGGAAATGTTGGAGAGACAGTGTTGATGCTGCTCCAAGTCATTGCAAAATTCACTCTTCATCCATTCGTGTCATCTGAGTATGACACAAATGGTATGAAATAAGGGGTAGTGATTGTGTCGGCTGCAGTGGAGTTCATTTCCCCATGGTAGCCCTCACAGTGTTGTGCTTTGCATCAGTAGTAGAAAAGTGTTGATAACAGCTCTGGCACAGCACCATGGAAAAAATATCCTGACAGCATTTCCATTTGTCAGAAAGACACAGAAACTGATTTTTGTTTTGGTTGTAAAATGAATATGCCAAATATATCTGAAGATCTTTAGTAAGATAATAATCCTCATACTATGGAAAAATAATTACAGTATATATTAAATCAGGAGTTTTATTTCTTTCTATGGACAACACAAAGTAGGATTCTGTACTGAAAGGGTTATATCTCTTATGAAATAGGATGTAGCAATTTCTTGTGTGTGTCGGTGTTACAAATGAGAAAGAAACATTTAATGAACCTACAAATAAATAGAAAAGGAAGTCAATCACACCTACATCACAACAAATGTAAACCATTTTTCCTAAAATGAAAATCACAGGTTAGGCTGTATCCAAATTGCATTTCAATACCTAAGACAGAAGACCTTAAAATAAGGATTTATTATAGGAATACATACACAGTTCTCCCCTGTGCTGCATTAACAGGATCAATGTTTAAAGCCATAATTAATTTTCCAACTGAATAAAAATTATACATTGCTCATAAATGTGGGAAAATCCTAACCCATGTTATCACATTTAAAAAGCAGCATCCTTCTTGGGCCGATGAAAAGATAGATCAGGGAAGGCAGCTTATCCAGTCATTTACTTGCATTTCATGAGCTCTAAGAGTGGCTACTTTACCAGGCTTTCAGCCTGTGGCTGAAAACCACAGGCTGTGCTGTGTTGGAAATGCTGTCTTATCCAAATCCTCAGTAAGATGAAAAAGGTGAAATTAATATTATAGGGAAGCCTTTGATTCAGGCTGCCAGACCTATTCAGCAGTAAGCTCTTTAGCCCTTGGGTTCCTTTCTATTCCTTGCCCCCGAACACTTCCCATAGAGATTTTTCTGTGTTCTTCCCTAGGGCATAGATTATGTTTTTCTCCAAATAAGTGTTCTGTTTTTCTTGCAGTAAATGACTAAGTAAGTTTTTGGTATGTGAACCTGTCAGGCTCCAGAAAAGAGAAATCATTTAGGAAGGGATGTTTTAGGAAGTGAAATAAATTCATGTGGGACTCAAAGCAAACTCAAAAACAAAAAGAAAAATCTACACAGAGCAAAATGTTGCTTGACTCTAAGTGATCTAAACCCAATCTTTTCTTTGCAGATATCAGTTCAGACTCTGCTTCACTGAGCATCTGATAAAACAGCAGCACAGTGCAGGAGAAAAAATGTTGTCAAGAGGCTGTTAAAATTCTCCTGTTTTCAGAATGGATCTCCTGTTCCCTGAACCCAGGCAAAGATTAAGGCTGATAAAATGAAGTAATCAGTTTATTTCAGAATAATCAGTAGGATTAATATAAAAAATGTGCTGGTTTGGGTTGAGGTAGAGTCAATTTTCTTCAAAGTGGCTGGTACAGGGCCGTGTTTTGGATTTGTGCTGAACACAGGGTTGATAATATAGAGATGTTTTCATTACTGATGAGTAAGACTTACACAGAGCTAAGGTTTTTCTGCTTTTCATACTGCCATACTGTACAAGTCAAAACACTGTAACACCTATATTTGAGGTGTTGAAGTAAGTAACTTGTTTGACTGCTGAAAGGAAACATGCAGAACTTTTTTCTATTACATTGATTAAATTACAGTTTAGATTAATGAAATAATTAAAAAAGAAAAAGAAACATGGCATCTGATAAAGAAATAAAATGTTTTCGAATTGAACTTTAAAAGCAGGCTGTCCTCACAGCCAAAGTTGTTTTTGAACTACCTCTTGCTGCGGCTTAATGCTTTCTTCTGTAGGAACTGAAGAGTAACTGGAGATTAAAGGTGACTGAGACATTTTTCAGTTCATTGTTTTCCTCAGCAAAAGGTTATCACAGATAACAGGTTCAGTCCCATGCTGACAGTCATGCCTAAGCTGGAACAGATGATCATTTCTAAAAATCAATAAAAGTAGAAATGTGGGCATTGACTAGACTAATATTGCTGCCTTGGCTTGCATTTCCTTTGGTATTTCCAGTTGATTTATTAGCAGGTAATGACACTGGATTCTCTGCAGCTCTCCTGAGCAATTTCACCATATCTCATCAATCAATCTGTCGATGCATTTTGGAAATTCTACATATTTCTCATATGATTGCTCTTCACAACAAAGTTGTTAGAACATTCATTCATTGTCATACATTAAAGTCTAAGGATGTAATTAGGACCACTTCTCAAACCGTTCAAGATATTTGCTTTCTGATAATGAGTATTAAATGCCATCAGACATTCAACACATTATAAAAATTCTGGGCTGTGGAAGGAATGCAGAGAGGATAATGCATTTTAGAGAATGATTCCTATATGCACCATTCAATTTGTTAGCTTCTAATGAAAGGACATAGAGATAGTTTAAGCTGCTTTGTGTGGACTTAAATTGCTTTATTAAAGTCATATTTTAAAATATATTGACTCTGCTTAAATCAAAATAGTTGCTATCTTTGAAATACATTAGAAAATTATGTATTTTACTTTTTCTGAGCTAGCATTTTAGTTAAAATTAGAGTCAACTTTTGACTGCATGTTTTATTTATGTCTTTTTTTTTTTTTTTTTTTTAAGGAAAACTGTTAGTTTAGGAAAAATGACAGACAAATTTAATGACTTCTTGACTATAACTGATCCACATTCAAACAAGCAGGAAGCTCACACCTGCCCCTAACCAGTCTGCATAACTGAGTCACTACTTCTCAGAACTAAGCTCTATGTAAGACACTTTTTCATGAATTATGAAGTCTGGCTTGCAACTCGCATGGATGGAGTCACAGTAGAGTACACATGCTGCTGTTACTGCTCACACAAGTGTGGAAGCTGTACTTTTCCTTCAAAAATAACAATACAAAGAAACACAGAGCAGAATAAATTTTTGTAAACATGTATTTTTGATCACAAGGGACTAGAAAGTTTAAGATGTGTAAACAAATGCATAAATAATGTATAAAGATGTCTATCAGATAATCATAAACAATTAAAAACATTTTAACCTTAGACTGATTTCCTGTTACTGTATAAGCCCAGGGATCTAGGTCTTTAAAGATAAATTCTTTCTTTTTATCACCTTCTCTGTCTTCTCATTCTGAAAGTAAAAACCTAACTATCTTTTTTCTTCAAAATTGTCCTTATTGTAATTAAGTAGCTATGATCTGATACTGTAGGGTGTTTTAATAATTCTTTAAGTTGTCAGTTTATCAGCATTCTTGTCTGGCAGTTTATAAAAGGACAAATTCAGGTAGCCCAGAGGTCAAGCTAGTCTAGAAATACTTTTTCCCTGTGAATAAATAGAACTAACTACATTTGCTCACTGGGACATGACCAAACCCCAGAAAAGAAATCCCATTTTCTAGAGGAGAGTGTCCTTACTATGTCTGTTTTTTAAATGAGTGAAATATGGCTTTCCTTGATAAATACAGACTCAGTGGTAAAAAGGCCCTGGTGTCTCACAGAAGACTGAGGGCAAATCAGTTTTAACTTCACCTTGAAGTCTTAGTTTTTCTGTTATCATAATGTCTAACACTTCAATAATGGCACTAATCTGGCCTGCCTGGTGAGCTAGCTATGGTTGTCTTGTATGAAAACTACAAAGGCGATAGATTTACATTGAGGATAAAAGTAATCCTCCGAACTCAAACACTGCCTTTAAAAGGTCCCTCAATACAAGCTGAATATAGGGCTATCTTTTTTTATTTTTCTGCTTAATTCAACAGAACATGTTCTTTGGTTGAACAGAAGTTTTTGGGTGCATTTGCTGAATGCACTCATCATCAATGATCTGAATGAGGCGACTGAGTGCACCTTCTATAAGTCTGCAGATGACATTAAGTTGTTTGGGCATGTTGATCTGCTTGAGGGTAGGAAGCCTCTGTAGAGGGATCTGGACAGACTGGATAGATGTTTTGAGACCAACTGTATGAGGTTCAATAAAGGAAAGTTCCAGGTCCTGCACTTGGGGTGTAACAACCCCATGTAGCGCTACAGGTTTGAGACTGAGTGACCGATGAGTGGCCAAGTGAAAAAGGACCTGGTGGTGTTGGCTGACAGCTGGGTGAACATGGCCAAGAAGGCAAATGGCATTCTGGCCTGTATCAGCAATAGTGTGGCCAGCAGGACTACAGCAGTGATCATCCCCCTGTACTTGACACTGGTGAGGCCACACCTTGAATCCTGTGTTCAGTTTTGGTCCCCCTCTTCAGGAAAGATAGGGAGGTGCTGGGTGTGTCCAGAGAAGGACAATGATGATGGTGAAAGGTCTGGAGCCTAAGTCTGATGAGGAGCATCTGAGGGAGCTGGGGCTGTTTAGCCTTGAGAAAAGGAGGCTCAGATGAGACCTTATTGCTCTCCATAACTATCTGAAAGGAGGCTGCTGTGAGGTCGAGGTAGGTCTCTTCTCCCAAGTAACAAGTAATAGACCAAGAGAAAATAGCCTCAAGTTTCACCAGGGAGGGTTTAGACTGGATACTAGGAAATATTCCTCCTGCCAAAAGGATGGTGTGTGCAATGAAACAGATGGCCAGGGAAATGGCTGAGTCACAGCCATCAGTAAGAAATTTACCTTAGCAAGCTATTTTCTTGATGAGAGGTAGGTCAGTTTTCAATTTAGTGGGACTGTAATAATACACTGACCTAATATGCCACACAGAAAACTGAGAAAATTGTTCTAAAACTTCTGGTGGTCAGTGAATTAATTTTTCCCTCTTAAACCAAAAATTAATTCATTTAAAGAAGAGCATTTCATTAGAGGGAGAAATTCAATAATATAGTTTAACTGGGCAAGACCTGATATCTAATGAGTTCTTTTCTTGACATTTTACTATTTGCAGCCCTCTTGTCTGACTGTTTTTTCATGGAACAAATTCTGCACCAGTATTCTTCTGATTTCTAGTATTAACAGCTTGCATGTGCAGAATTCTGACTTACTGTGCCAGGTTGAAGTTGAAAGATAACTTAGAAAATAGCTCTTAGTAGATGGTAAGGAACTACTGCTTCATCCTCATAGTTATACGCTATAGAAAACTTATGTTTCTAAATTACTTATAAAAGAAAACCTAATTAGAAGGCTCAGAACAGTAACTCTGTGACTGCAGACAACAATGTCTAATCTCTTTCTCAATGTGAAGAACATGAACTTTCCACACTGAGTTTTGTGATTCCCCAATCTATTTATGTGAACATCATGTCAGTCCCCAGTTCAATTAGTAAATGTAGCATTTGGTGCCTTAGAAATCCAACTTTAGATTGCCCTGAAAAAAAGCAAAAAAAAAAAAAACAAAAAAAAAAAAAAAAACAAAAACCAACCAAACAAAAACAAACAAAAAACACAAAACAAAACAAAAAAAACCCCCACACAAACCTATAAAACTACAGGGATCCCTAATAAAATCTGTGTTGATTAGTTGCAGGTGGGAGTGGAAAGCTCAAAGTTTACTAAAGAAGTCCTGCAGTTGACTTAGAAGGTGCAGAAAGGATCCCCCTGTTTTCCAAACTGTTCAGAGAGGAGTCTAAGCGAGGCTGAATCAATTCTTTGCCTCAGAATTTGCCCATGGTTTAAATTTAAGGAATTATAGAGGTGTGATTGAAACACTTTTATCCCACAAGTTTTAATGATGGCAAATGGAGACTATTTATATAAAATGAATCATTTATTATTACAAATGATCAGACAAAATATCTCAATGAGAATTATTTACTACACAATACAAAAGCTAAATTTATTACTAGTATAGTATAAGATAGGATATTGCACTATATCTAGCCAATTATATTAAAGCAATTATATCAAAGCTACCAAAAAGAAATAATTATTAATTAGAAATTGATCTAACTCACCCATCCCAACACTTATGGGGTAATCTCTTTGGGTCAACCTCAAGGAGAGATTTTGAGGGGTGTCCCCACCCAAGGGAGGAATCTGTACTCACACATCCTAAGAAGGGTTATATTAGAAGAATCTGACTATATGAAACTGGACTGGACTTTTATAGTGTAAAGTGATAGACTGACAGTCACCTGACTCACTATCAGGGTATTAATTCAGGGTGGCAGCCAGACTGGTTTCAACACTGCCTGGTGCCCCTCTCAGCCCACCACTGATACATTTGCAAATAGATCACTGTCTTGGTCACATTTCAGGGGGGGAATGTCCTGCCACAGGTTATGTGCCTTAAGAGGTGCAAAACTTCCTGAAATTTGAATAAATGTGTAAACACATAATCTGTGTTTCAAAGACCATTGCAATACTTTGCTGATAGAATTGAGTGTCTAACACTAAATTTTTAAGGCAAACAAGCACCCATTAAGGCAGACAGTACATATCCACATCTGCAACCAGCCAGACACGCATTTAAAAGCGAGTTCTCATGATCACGTGAGTCTTTAGGAAGCAGCATACTTGTAAGCACTGAAAATATGATAGTAACAGTCATCATGCATCAGGAAACTAAACAGCTCATTAGAGCAAGGCAGCAAGGGAATGATATTAGCTGTGAATGACATGAGGGGAGAGAATTCCTGTGCTGCGGAGAAGAGCACTGAAGAAAAACTGTGTGTTCCAGACACAGAAATGAGAGCAGCTATTTTAAAGTGAGCAAATCAGCAGTAAAAGCGTAAAGGAGAAATCAGCAGTGTCTGCCAAGCTTGGGAGTGATTATTGACAGTGGTAGGGAGAAATGGGATGCCATAGGCCAGCTGAGGAGTGTATGAACATCCACCTGCCAAAAGCCAAGAAATGACAAGTCATTTAAAGAACTAGTTGAAAAAATATCAGGAATGAAAGCTGTCAGGATTCTAGGAAGTATTTGAAAAGCTATTCACTCTTCATAGGTCCTGTTTTTCTAAAGATCTCACTGCACCAAAAAACCCCAACAAAACAAAACAAAAAAAAACCCTATTTCCAAAGATCTTAGGTTTGTCACTTGCAACACAGACTGAGTACATGAGACTTATTCATGACTTATACATGAGAATTATTCAACATATTGTTCCCTTTCTATAAGCCATTATTTTGTTTGGTTACATTATTCCAGCTAATACAAAGCTGTCTTTTTATAATCACTCTCCATTTTGTACTTTGCCATAAGACAAAAACATTATGATCTTGTACAATTTACAAGATAAGGCATTTTAAAAAAGCAGACTTATTATGTGATGTATCACAGAGCAATATGTAGTTAGCACGTGGTATCAGCATAGTGAAGCAGATATTTAGTGAACAGGAGAGCTCTGCCTTGATCCTACTATATTTGGTCACCAATAGATGCACTTTATTTTTATGTTTGATTTTTATGTTTTCTTTGAGAGGAACCAGGCTATATGATTTTTTTATTATGGTAGACACTGCACTGGCATAAAGAAATATACTTTTTCCCCTGAGCAAAGTTTCACATAGGATGTTTGTTTTCACATTTCTATGTTATTGTTCATAGCTGAAAAAATTCTGTACTTTTTTGAGTTCCTTTGTAAACAATTTTGATCAGCAAATTATGGAAAAAAATAAAAAACAAATAACTAAAGTCGCTATTGTCAATATTCCAATATTTACAGGAAAACTCTACTGTTTTTCAGGGATCTGTTAAAAAAAATAGATATTTTTAAGAAATTAATTTAAGCTTTAACATTTGTAAGAGTTAGATTTGGAAATTATTCCTAAGGCAGCATAAGACTAAATAATATTTGTTTACCTCCAGCTAACACTCCACAGAGTCTCCCTTTTTTATTTTCAGTGGAAGGCTTCCAAGGGATCTTCTCTCATTTAGTCCCACTGTAAGTGTTGAATCATGAAGATGTAAAGAGGGACAGTAAATGGTTCCCATCTCTTAAAGTGCTATAGATTAATATTTCCTCACAGAAGTAAAAAGGAATGCTTCAGATTTACATCACCTAAGAAAGTGGTGAGCTTTTCTCAATTTGAACAATAAGGAACCGAACAGCTGGCACTGACTAAATACAAAACCTGAGGTGTTCACTGAATCCTGATATCTAGTTTCTGGAGTTAAACAACCCTCAAGCACTGGACAGCAATGACTAATAAAACAAAATGCAAAATACTGCAAGTTCAAACTTATTATTACCCTAAAAATGTCATGGAAATAGCTTGAGGAAGGTGTTTACATTAACGGTTTTGTCAGGTTACTTTCACCAGTGCTCTGAAAATACAGAATGTATTATTGGAAAATGAGTTTTTACATTCAATCCTTCTGTGTTTTTTTCTACCTAGAGACTAATTATTACATAATACGACTACCAATAATAATAGTAATTCACAAGGTATACTGTGATACTACATACCTATTCAGTAGTATTTATGAAAACATGTTTGGGAAAAGGGCTCTTTTACTCTATTTTTTTATTAGGTCCTTGGAATTCTCTAATAGAACTAATAGGTTAGAATACTTGTCTTATAGTGAGGTATAAGGTTTTTTAAATCGTCCTCACATTTATTTTGTATTTTATATGATAAATGCTCACATCTGCTTAACTATGCTACTCATAGACCAATGTTCACCAAGTGTCAGATATCGCACTCTGACTACGGTGTAATGAGACATGCATGACTCTAAACAAGTCTGCAGATGTGATACTGAATTTGGTGCAGAGATTATTCTTTCCTTCATATTTACTAACAAAGTAATTTTTCCCTACTTCATGATTTTTGTGTGATATACTTTATTTACAGTAAAAAGTGTGAGATATGTCAGCAACTATAATAGATTCTATATTAGGTGTTCTAAGCAACCTGTGATCAAAATTCAGAAAAGCTCTCAGAACTCACATGTACACTCCCTTAGAATTACAAACAATAGCGAAAAATTCTGGATGGTTGAAGTGCTATCCAGTTATCTTTAGAATTCTCCAAAATGAGCCTGCTTTATAGATACATAGTGTTCTCTTCAAATTGGCAGGTTATATTTATGTTGAAGAGTTGAAAATACTATTTTACTGTATTATTTCAAATAAAAATGTAAGAAAACTCCTAGTAGGTATAAGACTGGGGGGAAGGATTACATTCCAGAGAGTTTGAAGCTATTTTGCTTTTAATTTAGGTGGAGTTCACACAGCATCCTACAACTGAGAGCAGAAGTTTCATTCAAATGCTCCAAAATTCACAAGTCAAAGTTGGATATTTTCCATATACACAAAGAAGTAGTGTGCTATTAAGAACCACAAATAAAATAATTTGCTCTGTTTACCTCACAGAAGCTTGATGATGAATGAGTAAGGAAATTTTTCCCGGTATTATCTGCACACAGTATTTGTGCAGTCGAAGAGCAGATAATATACTATATGTCTGTGAATACACTTCTCAGAATAGCTAATGCTTACAAATGATGTTTCATGGGTATATTAAGAAAAATTGTAGTAAGAAAAGAGTCGATATATGTTTAAGTATTTAAATCTGATCAATACTTGCTGAGAATTCTGTGGAGAGGTAGCAATCTCATATTTCATTTTCTGGTAGGTATTGGCCTGGTTCCACCATAAATTTAAACAAAAAAGATATTATCTATTTGGGTTATGTTTATTTAAGTACTTCTGTGATGTGGAGCTTGCAATATCTCAGCATTGGAAAAGCTGTAAATTGATATAAAATGTAACTTGCCTGAGAAGACTAGCAAAGTTCCAAACATTTGTTCTTTTATGGCCATTTTTTAGCACTTGTTTTATTATTCATAAGCACCATCATAAAACAAATGTAATTTTAAAAGACCAGGCAATAAACATGATTTTTAGCCAGCTGAAACATTGTAGAATGTATCATTTCATCATTTATCATACTCTTCTTACTTGGCCAGTAAGTAGAAGCTTCCTGGAGGTACTACCTTGTTCATCTTGCTGGGCTGCTTGACACGCATTTCCATGGAGTTAATAGGTGTTTGTTTGCCATGTTTGTCTGCTGTCTGTAAGGGGAGTTATTTTTTAGACTGGATTTTTTTCTGCACATAAAGCACAGTTAATGTATGCTCTTAAATAATTCTTTAAATGATCTTGATTAAGAGAATGAAAGTGAGATAAAAGAAAGCTATAAAAAGGACATAAGAAACTCTGAAACTTGCTTTCTTTTATCATGTCCTTTCCCTGAATTATCTTTGGTCAACATATATATATTTATTTATATGCACATGTACATATGAGTATATATATATGTGTGTATATATGGTTGTATGCATATTTATATATTTATATGTGTATATGTATGTGTGTTGTTTAAAGTATATGATGCATGCATTCATCACACATTTACATATATATCTACATGATCCAAAAGGTCCACAGCAGTGTAAAGGGGTGAATTGAATACCGAGATACTGGTATTAGGATTTGAAGAATAATGTTTTTATATAAATTCTTGGTGACCCATACACGTTTTATGACAATCCATTTCTAAGTATGCAAGTCAGTTAAAATATACTTGATGATATTAGAGTCAGGTAAAAAAGTTCTAAGTAGATGAAGACTCTTTAAAGTCCTCTATTCCAGTTAGCAACAATTATGAACATGGACATATTTTTTAAAAAAAAAAAAAAAGGCAAGAAAACCTAACTGGTAGATGCATCATTATTATTGGATAATCAAATTTATTTAAGTGATTTTAATAATAGTTAAATGATGACAGTACAAATATGCCATCAGAAACAACAAGAAAAGGAAAGTCTATAAAAATTAGTGTGAATTATGTAAACTGCTGTGTATTATTTTAACATTTCCTTCAAAGAATAATCTATCAAATGTGTATGAAATCTGTTAAAATATATAAAGATGTACCTAGTAATCTAAACAACAATAAAAAGAGACTGGCTGTTGAAAATATATGCATTTTAGCTTTATAACCCTTATTTCCAAGAATAAATTAAAAAATCCATAATAAACATAATTGAGGTGTACTTTGTGAATAAGCTTGTCAGTATTTATTGCTCCAGAGGGATCCATGTTTGTTAAAATGCAAACAAGAACCCATAATTATGATCTATGCAAATAAGTAATAATGTATTATTCAAACAAACCTGAGATCTCACTGTTTTTCCGTTCCAAGATTTTTGCATTTGCTGTGTCTATATGTAGCTATATTTAATTCTCAAACAGAAAATTGGGGTTTTTTGTATGTTACTAATGAATTTGTTTTACATCTAACTGTATACACAATAAACACACAAATTTCTGTGAAAAGTAGTCTCAGTAGGCACATTAAATCTGAGCCTAAAACAGATCATTAACCTTACCTAATTTTGACAGATATTTAATTCAGTCATTAACAGAATTATTTTCTATTTGTTTTAGTATCAAACATATGAAAAGCAAAAATGAATACAATTTTTATTCGATGCAAAGTAGAGTTCTTTCAATTTACTGAAAACATCTACAAAACTTGGTTGTCAAGAGATCTGATTGCTGTATGAAAAACCACATTTGATTCTCCATAACAAAAGGCAAAGACTGAAAAAGACTGAGATGCATTTAGCCTTTGAAGAATATACTAAATGTGACTTTTCTCATACACCATTAATCAACTCCATGACATTTTGTAACTATTAAATCACAACTTTTGGCTTGTTTCACAATAATTGCAATTATGCAAATCATTTAAATGGCCAAAAATAATATAAAAACCAGATGGAAACCTCAGAAATAAAACCCAGCACTGGTATTTCTAAGCCTCTGAGTAGAATCTCAGGCATCATTACAGGGCCTAAATTTTGCTGTGATGTTCTGCAATTCAAAGATGTTTAGATTTATCTTGTAATGATTTGTCTGAAGGCATCATACTTTTTGTCTGCTTCAATTGCATTTTTTTTAATGAATCTTAACTCTTTAATTTGACAAAGCTTGCTATAATACAAAGTTTCATCAACTGTTTATCTTGTGTCATTACTCTAAATGTCACATTTAAACGTACAATCATTTTATATCTTCTTAGTGCACAGCAGAGTCTTGGGTACAACTGAGTCCAGGCTACTAAATAACTATGAAATCCAGATGTGTACTGAACATGGTGACACAAGCAGAAACAAAGATAATAGGAACTGAAGGCATGCAAAAACTGAATATAAAACAAACAAAAAAAAGGCAAACAAACGAAAAAAGAAAATTAAAATGCTGGGTCTTTTTCCCAGATGAAGGTAAAAATGTACTGTTTGATTTTTTTAAGGTTAGTTAATCTGTTGGTTTATACAAGTGTAATGATGTAAGATTTGCTGCAATCATCCTTGTAATGACTATGTATGTAAGCATTGAAGACCCAGTTTTGTAAGATGTTTACAGTTTCTGACTGCTGCCTGGAAACCCCAGACTATGGGGTCTTTTTCAGCACACAATGAGTTGAAACAAGTTTTGCAGAGCCAGCAGGTTAGCACTGTTGTTCAGATTGGGTTCTAGGCTTGGAAAAGTAGTCACAAGGAAGATTTTGACTTTGCAAATGAAGATGTGGCATTTGAATTTAGTTTAACTTAGCAAAAGAATAAATTAAACTAAACCCATTGAAAATTGCAAGAAGCAGGACGAAGTGTGAAGAGAGGCTTGACTGCCCACGGCAGACATGATAATACTTTTGCTTGGCTGGAAGAGACTGTCCTACATATCATCTGGGAACATGGAAAATGGCTGGTGAGGGCAGGAGAGCATCATGGTAAACAAAACAGAGGGTCTTGACATAGCATCAAAAAATGGCAATAACTTGCACTCAAACAAACTACTTTAACTGTTGCCTTATTTATTTTTAGTAGACAATGGAATAATTTTAATGAAAATTCTGTTTGTTGATTATGAAATGATACATCAAGTAATTGGTCAATAATGTGTCACTCTACTTTAATGTGTCAGTTAATTCAGTGTTGGAATACCTGTGCCCACCTCTTAAGAGATGTTGTCCACAAAGACCACCAAGAGAGGTTCAAGAACAGACTGAAAATATTCCTAACTGGTGTGCAACAACCTTCAGGCAAGAGCAGTTTGTGCTCCTCTTACCTCATCAGTCTAGAAATCTAAAATTCATCATAGATCCATTTGCTTGGTGACAGCCTACTCTATTGAAAACCTGTTGCCATGTCTTTGGGTTTCAATCTTTTTTTCTGACGAACAGCATTAGTTATGAAGCAAACTGGGCTATAGTCTTTTACAGCAGAAACATGAGTACTCCGTGTAGGATCATATTGAAGTACTTTAGATTTGATTGCATGCTGAACTTGAAGTATCAAATATTCAAGGTCTCTATACCATATTGCACTATTGGATGTGATATGATATGATGAGAACCTCAGACATCAGTTACTTCCTAGTTTAGCTAATGTGTTTTTGTTCAAAAACTTAATGACCTCCACTTCTAACCTACTCAGATGTTTTGCACCTAGTGTTCCAAATGAAGAACTCTTCCAAAGGCTGATTGTTCTATACATGGGGGAACTTCTGATGCTCAAGCTAATTTAATTTTTGTATATTTAAATGAGACTATTTAGTCTCATTTCAATAGGGGGCTTTAGTGTAAATAGCTCATATTTTTCCTTTGGAAAATTCCAAAATCAAAAGACACATAAATACAAAATTTCCTCTTAAATCAATTTCAGAAGACATACTTGGGCAGACACTAAAATAGCATTATAAAATTTGACTGAGAATGAACTTTTTAACTTTTAGCTTTTCAAGATAAAATTAGATCAAGTTCTTTTCTTTCCATGTACAGAAAATGGGCTCAATAATTATTAAAAACAAACAAACAAACAAACAGAACAAAGAAGGTGTTTATCATAGTGCAAAGTCGCCCTGTCAACCCAGGACTTTCCTCACAGTCCATTTTAAAAACTACATTTCAGTACAATGCTCAAAAGACCAAAAAATATAACACACAATTTTAGAAGGAACAAAGTAGCTTACTGGCATGTCATACACGGAGATAACATCAATATTTTCCCAGTTATTCTTCTCTATGGATGCACAACTTGACCTGCTCAATGGAGCAGAAAGCGCTCACTTACTTTTCCATTTTTGAAAAGATGCATATCCTTTCTATTTATGTATTTATCCTATATACGTTGGTTTTGTCTTTCAGATTTGTCACCTCTTCTTTTATGACTGTCCATTGTGGTTTCTCTAAATGGTTTTGTGCTCTTGTGTTTTCTGTGGAAGAATGCAAACTATTTAGAAACTTCTAAGCAAGAAGCTTTCAATTATTTGTTGCAGTTACTTTATGGCCTCTTCCATCCAAAGCAAAATCTAACTTAGCGTGGACACCAGGTAATCACTAGACCAGTTGATATCCATATTTGTTCCTGATGTTTTGATTTGTCTGGGGAAAGGTACTGAATTTAACTTGTCCTCTTATATGTTTAGAAGCTAGAGTGTTGAGCAAGAAGTGAGAGTCAGTCTCATTTAACTAATGATTGACATTCCTGAAATGTTTTTTTAGTATTTTGTCGTGGCCAAACCCTGTCCAGTTGCTCACTGACTCTTTCCACATTAAGATGGAGGAGAGAATATAAAAAGGATAAAAATGAGAAAACCTATGGCTTGAGAGAAAGAGTTTAATAGCGACCGAAAAAAAAAAACCATACAGAAAAGCAAAGTATAGAATTCATTCACCACCTCCCATGGGCAGGCATGCCATGCCCAGAAAAGAAGGGTTCTACTGCACATAATGGTTAGTTGTGAAGGCAAATGCGATCTTCTCCTAACATGTCCCCCCTTACTACTTTTCCTAGCTTTATATTGCTGAATATGGAATTGCTGGTATGGAATATCGTTTTGATCAGCTCAGGTCACCTTTCCTGTCTGTGTCACTTCCCAGCTGTTTATGCACCCTCAGCCTACTCACTGTTGGGACAATATATAGTAAGTAATAATTACCCATTTAAATATTGCAGTGGAAAAATATGTGTTATTAAGAAACCCAACCAAAACGAACAAACAAAAAAACCCCCCAAAAACCTCAGAAAAATCCCCAACTAAAATCCACAAAGAGCAAATAGTAAAAAAAAAAACAAAAACAAAAACAAACAAAACTACATACAAATGAATAGCCAAGTACTCTAAAGAATTCATAAAGTAACTAAAGATAAAAAAATGTGCTAAAAATGATCAAGATTCATTACTGGATTATTTGCAAACAAAAATACAGCTTTTTTTAATAATGAAATCTGGATTGTTACTGCCATCCTTAAACCATAATTGCAACATAATTTGAAGCAAAATATTTTGGAAGTCCAGTATGACTATGGTAAAAACTAAATTTGCTGTCTAAAACATATAGTCTATGTCTGAATGGCAACAAGTTTATTCCATCAATGACTGTGAACTGAATAGTTTATCTTAATTCAATTGGTGTTTATTTTTCGAGACAAAACGTTGCAGACCTACCGCCTTTTCAGTTTGTACGGCCTCATGATTCAATTTCAAGTTTTAATAGGGAAGTAGAAGTAAACTCAAAAAACAGAGAGCTATACAACTCATTGCCTTTTCCAAACTTGACCACCTCCTATGTGATTTCTATGCATTTTATGGATCACTTATTTCTAAGTAGCTCTGCAGATAACTCGTGACAACTTTCTACCTTTGAAGAATAGTAATCCAAACAAAACTAAAACTGGATGTTCTCATAGTTTTGAGGAGGAAAAATATACAATGAGAGACAGGAAAATGCTTTCACTTTTTATCATATCATGCCTAAATGAAGACAGAAGTTATTTGAGGTGATGCATCATGAGATTACAAGGATAAAAGTAAATGCCTTCATCAAGTTCTGTGTTATAATAACTGGACTGCTTCTGTTATTTAAGCAAGACTAAATTTCTCTATTTTGAAGACCAATGCAGACCAGACAGATGTCTTTCTTACCATGACTTATAGATAATCTGAAACTTCATTGTATCTCACATCTGTGTACTCCATAAATATAGCTGAAGTCTTGATCTAATAGATAAACAGTCATTTTCTACTTCAAAAACTAAATAAAAACCTTTTCCTCAAAGCAATGCGAAATTAAGATCAAAAATAATCAGAAATTACAACACAGTTTATATAAGACCTTCCTCCGCAGTTGCAATGTGTATCCATGCTCTCTGTAGGTGTCTCTATGGCTAATAATGAGATCATGTAGCAGCTCTGCAATCAACTGGACTTATGAAGTCTTCCTCCTCTGCCAAATTCTTATTTTCAGAAAAAAAGCCAAACACCATAATTGTGTTTGATACCTTTTTTTTTTTACTCCAAAATTTCATCAGTTGAAAAAATTACTGGAAGGAGCTCAGAGAGAGAGAAATTCAGCACAATCAACACCATTTTTGGGGTTTTTGAAAGATGCTGAAGCTGTTCAGGACATATAGTTACAAAGCTTTGTCCTTTTTCCCATAACAACTCTTATGAAAAGAAAGTTTAAAAAAATTCATAATTTCTTTACAAAAATTAATGAGTTTTCGTGTATTTTATTTTGTGTACCAATGTCAGTGTTGTCAGAACTTAACAATGTGTTATGGTTTAGAAATGGTGTTCCCCAATTCAGTATTCCTGCTGAAACACTTCAGACTATGTGCTGCTCGCTCACTTACCCCTCCTCCTGCAGTAGGATGCAGAGGAGAATTGGAGGCACAAAAGGTAAAGCTTACATGTGGAGATAAGAACAGTTTACTGGAAAGAGCAATGAAATAGAGAAGAGGAGTCTGACGGGAGGCCTCACTGCAGTCTACATCTTCGTTGTGAGGGAAAGAGGAGGGGCAGGTACTGATCTCTTCTCTCTGGTGAACAGTGACAGAACCTGAGGGAATGGCCTGAAGTTGTGTCAGGGGAGGTTTAGGTTGAATATTAGAAAAAGATTCTTCACCCAGAGGGTGGTTGGACACTGGAACAGGCTCCCCAGAGAGGTGGTCACAGCACCAAACCTGGCAGAGTTCAAGAAATGCTTGGATGATTCTCTCAGGGCATGGTGTGACTCTTGGTGATGGTCCTGTGTAGGGCCAGGAGCTGGATTTGATGATCCTTGCAATTTCCTTCCAACTCAGCATATTCTATGATTCCATGAACAGTAATAGTACCACATGGAAGCTGGTAATACATGAACCACCACCACATGGAAAAGACTTCCTTCCTCCCCCTCCTCAATGATATACTGTGGTATAGAACAACCATCCCTTCTGGCTACTGCCAAAATTAGCACTATCCTGGCTGGAATCAGGACACAATGTTGTCCTGAATCTTGTGAATCCAGCATTCTTCTTGAGATCAACATTCTGGATGCTTCAAATATGTAGTGTGGTGGGTCTAGCTGAGCCAGAATTTGCTTCCCCATAGGAGCCCTCACAGTGCTCTGCATTGGTGTCGATAACCCACCCATATTTTGGCTACCACTGAGTGCAGCACTCACTGTTCAGTCCAGGGCAAGATCCTGGGAGGGGACACAAATAGGCCAGCTGACCTGCACTGACCANTCCCCTGTCCAGCTGGGATGGGGAGTAATGGAGCGGCTGGGTGGGCACCTGGCATTCAGACAAGGTGAACCCACTACATGTAGTCTGTCTATTTCTGTGTTCTTGATCTTGATAGGATTTAAAAAAAAAAAAAAAAAAAAAAGTAAAAAAGTGAAGCTAGAAGGAAAAATTGAAATGCAAACTCCATTTGCAAATTATCCCTACTTTATCATTAATGGTCTATTATTGATTTTAATTTAAAGATAAGAATTACTTCTGCTAATAGACAGTACAATAAAATACACACAAAAGCATTCATTTCATAGAGCAGACCAGGCTTGTTTTTTGTGGTTTTTTTTTCATTTCTTTCTTTTATTGAAATATCGTTCTTTTGTTTTCCTATACATTTTTCACTAAAAGCATACTTCCCCAGATCCCTGAAGTATACAGAAAATATAATAAAATTCATCATCTGAAACAAACTTGTCACTTCTAGTTGAAAATATATTATCAGTTTCTGTAACGCGTTTTGCTGTCAAAAAAAAGATGTTTTTCACATCTCCCAGGTACATCTTTGTAAATTATTCTCAACAAATTTTGTATTCAGCACATTGCTGTTTTCAAAGAGTAAATGAGCAAATCTTATATAGATTTACACAACTTTGATATTTTGTTTCATAATTCATCTCACAGAAAAAGAGAACCAAGAAAACTCCACTTTGCCAATTAGCTTCTCACAAACATCACTGACTAATTTATTTCTAAATTCATGATCTGGTTCAAAGATGGTAGTAAGAATATTTTCTTCAGGTTTTTTGTTTGTTTGTTTGTTTGCTTGCTTGCTTGGTTTTGACACCTATGAAATTTAGGAAAGTTTTCTGCTTAAGCAGGTACATAAGGACTTATGTCTGCGTAATATTCAGACACGTGTTTTGCCCACAGCTCTCCCAGCTATGTACTTGAATATCAAGTTCTTATGGTGTCTCCTCAAACCATAAGCTAGCAGCATCAAGTTGTTAATGTACTCTGTGTCATGTGGCATTTTTTATTATCTCCTAAAGAATCTGGGACTGTGTTTCCCCATTTGTTTGCAGATGTGCATATTCTCAATAATGACAAATTTGTCACTTTTCATATAAAGGTTGATAAGTTCTTGTTACTAAAAATTAGAAATTTCATTAAATGCTATAAATCCCTACATTATACACCAGAAGACCTCGGCCTATTATTCCTGAGAAATCTTAATTTACTTGATATTCTTAAGAAGTAATCTGATGTTTAAGTGTACACAGAGGATAGTTCTACATGGGAGTTATATTGGACTGATGTTCTCAATGAGTTAAATTATAAACTTTGGAATAAGTAAGGAGAATGATTAAAGTGAGGAAGCTTTCAAGTGTTCTGAAGGGTATAGTATTATTTTTTGTGAAAAATTGAAGTCATACTTCTCTGTGCACTCTGATTTTAGCAAAATTCAAACTACTTTGAAGACAGTAAAGAGAAAAAGGTATCTGGTAACTGTGGTTTGCCTTCAGAAAGACTTTTCTTGACTATTTTATTCTTGTCGTCATTACTGTTATTACTGCAACAAATTCATTAGTGAAAAAAGTAGTTCTTAATTTCAAAAAGGGAATTTTATCTTGTTCAGTTATTTGGAGAGCTTGTTGAGCTTCTTGGGCTTTAATGATCCAAGAATGTAATTTTAGGACAGGAATTGAAATCAGAAAATAAGAGCTCAATGAACTGTTTCAGAAAAACATGCGCTGATCTGAATAAGCTACAATTAATTCAGCTGAACAAAACTGAGGTATCATTAATTTAAACGTTCTGGTTTATACTCCTGAAATATTCATGCCACATGCTAGCTAATGTACAGTCAGTCTCAGCTCTCAGCTACACAAGCTGCAGGATGGGTGGCATGGCTGTTTCCTCAGCTGTCACAGCTCACAGTTCCACTTCTTAAGGTAATGTGAAATAAATGCAAGTGCAAGCTGATATTCTGAATTGCCATTTGTGCCTGCTCCAGGTGGACGTTTGGCTAAGATGGATAGCAGTCTGCTACAGAGGGTGGTCAGATGGGGAAATATACTGCTTAGAAAGCACTTGCAGGGATTATCTGAGGTGACTGGAAACCTTTAATGCGAGAACATGTTAACATTTGCATTATCACATCACAAGTGCACCCAAGAAAGCTTTATCATCCTAAAAGCAGACTGTTTATTTACAGATGAAAATAGCCCAGGAAAATCAACACAAACAGGACGCTGTTGGCATCCCTGCTGAGCAAGCAGCAGGTCTCCTCCCTATGTAGTTCAGTCTCCAGAGCAGAAATTTGAAGATAACATAATAGAAATGTTTATTTACTTGTAACATACATTGTAATCCCATCAACCAAAACTAGAAGTAATCAAAAAATAATTAAAGGTAATTATGTGAGTCATGAAGTAAGTTTAAAGCAAACTAAGGGTCAAAATTTAAATGTATTTCATAGATTAGTACCTCTTTCATTCTTGTTCCTGTCTCTAGGTTATACAGCATGAAACTAGCAAACTCTATGTAACTAGTGACTTTATTTTAACAGCTGTTCATTCCATTTCAACGTGATATTTTGAAGAGTGCAACAAGAGAAATACTCACAAATTGTCAGAAAGTCGTGTAGCAAATGTCTGTGTTGTAGAGACAAAGATTGACCTTGACAACCTGTTTGGGAGATTCCTTTGTAAAATATGCTTATGTAAAGTTCAATTTAATAAGTAAATTTTAAATAACTCATATTTGTATGTAGAGCTGCCACTAAGAATAGAGAGCTTCAGCCTCATGCATTCACAAAGAAAGTCTCCATTGTTTGTGGAATGATGCTGGAGTCTATGTCATACTGTTACATAGAGATGCACCTTCTGCCAGTTTGATATATCTGCCTTTGGGCCTATGGCATTACTCTATATTGTGTATTGAATCCTTCTTAAATGGGGGTCCAAATGACCATGCAATAAGAAGGAACAGTCCATAAATGGTGGATTTCTTCTTGGTATACTTGAATTGTGAGAGGAATGTAAATCCTAATAAACAAGAATGTAAACCTAGTTCCATTAGCCATGACACTTTAAATGAATTCATCCTTGATAAGTCCATTAAAGCAAGTAATAACTAGTAGAAAGTGATCCACACACAGGAGTCCAATCTTATTTGCCAAACATGCTAAATTCTGTAATGAATACCACTGATTTCATGTTTCTGGAAACACATTTACTGATATGAATTCATGCAGCTCCCATGCTTTGATTCTGAGAAAATTATCATTTATCATGGATTCATAAGTGAAAACAATACATTAACATTTGGATATTAAAAAAATATTCTTGTATATTCATGCTCCCATTGAATGCAGCTTCCAAAAGCACATGCACATAAATATAGAGAAATGATTGTATATTAAAACATAGTTGGCCTCTTGACAGGTAGTAAGTATAGATTTAATGTTTCTGCATTCTTAGGTTTATTTCTCATTCCAAATCATGTCAGTGTAGGCTGTAAATGATGAATGGGCTTTGGCCTTTGCAAAAGGTTTTTCTGTATCTGTTGAAACTTTAAGATGTGCAGTTCAGCAGCAGCTATTGGAAAAAATATTGTTATGCTTTGCTCATACTTTCTTGCCTGAGGAGTGCAGAATCCGCTCAGACTGGTTTCAACAGAATGGCTTTCAAGTTAATTGAAAAGTGTAGTCAGCCTGCTTGGGATTTCTGCCACAGAGCAAAGGGATGAATTGCATTTAACCAAGCCTGTGTAGTGTTTATACATGATGTGTTCTAAGTATCATGTCAAGCCCCAAATGAAAAATAAAGACAAAGGTAAACAAAAAGGAATTCCACAGAAATGGTGCAAAAAACATTTGGATTAAAAGCATTACCTGCAGGACCTTGACAATGCATTGCTGCAATGAAGTATTTTAGGGCTCCAGTTCAGCAAATTTAGGAGTGCTTAGTTAACCTTGTTGAAATTTATCCTCAGACACTTCTCTAGGTTGTTAGCTAAACAAACTCCAGTGAAGTCACTCATAGGGTTTGAAAATCTTACTGATCTCCATCAGTCTGAAAAAGTCATCCATCTTTAGCATTTTAGGACAACTTGTGACTGCCAATATATCATTGGTGAGATTTTTCTTTTCATGTGCAACAGATATTTTGAATGACAACAAACAGGCCATCCGCTGTGTGTAATTATTGAGGTACAGAGTACCTCTGTCTAAAACTGTCTTATGAATAAATACAGTTTCCTGTCTCTTTGAAGATTGCTTCCTGCAGATAGATGATCAAGAATACTTTGGTAAAATTTACCTGGAATGCAAAGTCTCTCTTCTCTTTTTGCCCTTGTTGTCTTGTATTTTACATAATAAAAAAGATCAGGGTCATACTAAATATTATAATTTGAAATATTTTACAGTTTACAAATTTTAAGATTATTCTATTTTTCTTCTACTAAATCATGCTGTGAAAAAAATTTAGTATATCAGAACTTTTTTTTCTGAACTGTAATCAAAACTGATTTTTTAGTTGTATATGTATTTACTTTTAATTCCTGTGTATCTCTTTTGTAAGCAGGAATTGGGCTTTTTATGGATACACACAATCAGAGTTCACATCAGTAAGGCTCCACCTGTATGACTTAGCCCAGTAAATCAAATGCTGTAAACTGACAACTGAAATGGTCTTTATGACAGCAATCAGTGTATCTACTGTTTTACATAGTTTTTTAATGAGGCATATATGCAAAAAAATTAGACTTTTCTTTTATTGCAATTAACAAAAGTATTTATTTTTCTCATAAAATTTTGAATACCCCGTGTATAATTGACTCTCCTTATCGTTTCCAGTCTGTTGCAGTGGATGCACTATTTCTGAATCCTAAGATCCTAAGTGAAAAGTGGTTTTAGTTGAAGTAATTTTATGGAGAAACATGAAAAAACTGGGAATATTGCACAGCATTTCTGGACACTGTTATGTGAGATTTTTAATACCTTTCCATTTGCCAACACACGTAAGTACATGAGAACAAATATGCTTAAATTACAAATGTCACTATGATGATTACAGGTGCAAATGTATTATCATAAATAAAATTGTGCATATGTGGCACATATACATGACAACAGGTATATGCATGTACGATGATGAATGGAAAAAAACTTACTCGTACCTTTGTCCTTGAATAGTTTTAAAATCTAGAAAATGGACATGGAAAGAATAAATGGCTACAAAGAATTTGTGACCTCCTCCCAAAACTTGGTGGGTGATATCTGCTATCCACATTTTATTTGAACTTGACAGCTGCAATAGAAAGTGTGGATTACTGCTGTTATCTTTCTAAGGGGAAAAAAAAAAGTGTTCTGGCTGGCTTATACACTGCACTCAAGGCAACAAGCAATGGGCTATGACACAGATCGATAGAGAACATTTTATTGCACTCACCAATTTTCCTACAGTGCAGAAAGCTTTTTGCAACAGCAGGTTTTGAAATAATGCTTTTGTGTATCTGTAGATAGTCTTATTTTCAGTAAGATAAAATTATTATTTAAATAAAAATGAAACCAAGAAGTGAGGTGATATTTCTTATTTTGTGTGGTTATTCACAACATCTAGAGCAATTGGAAGTGCATTGTTTTGCTTTCATCAAATTGAGAAGGGGTATTGTCAAGGTAAAACACATATCATCCCTTAACAGAATTTTTACACATACTTCATTAACAAGTAGGTTTTACAGATTTTTCTAGCAATGTAGTGTCCTTAGAATGCCTTAAAAGCATGTGAGGAAGAAAGTTATAAAAATAAAACCTTACAGACTCTTGTAAGACTTCCTCCATGTGCATTAACAATGCTAAATTAAAAGAAAGTAGAAAAATTGTAGCTATTTAGAACGATATGACTGTAAGCTCGTAAAATAGAAACAAGCATGTACTCTGTACTGAACTAAATGATAAACTATGCAAATATCATTGGGACTTCATTGTGAATATTGTGTGTGGTATTCCTACAGCTCTTCGTGGTACTTCTTTTTAAAATATTTTTAGGCATCTCCAAATAAAGGATACTTCTCTCAGACAAAAGAGATTATATTCACAGGTGTGTAATATTACATGTGACTTTATATAGACTGCAGTCCTTACATATTTCTGGTAGTTAGGAGAACTCTAGAATGTTGCTCTTTAATCCACAAGGCTTAGATGCCAGTTGCACTGCCTGAGTGAATGCAGCTTAAATGCAATTCTAATGCTGAGTTTACTAAAAAGTTTGTGTGGGCAAGGCCAACGTCAGCGTCATAGATGAGCAAGGCCAGTCTCAAAACCACTAGGAAAACTGCCACAGTCAAGTGAAGGAGAAACAGTAAGATGATGAATTTCACGGAATATTCTGAATTGGAAGGGACAGTGTTACACAACAGATCAGTGATTATTGGGTCAGAACCACCTTGTGTGAGTACGTCTGTGTGCGTGTCGGGGCAGAGGACCAGGCCTTTAACACTGTGTCAACACGGTCAGCCAAGACAGCCCCCGAGGTTTGCAGCCACATGGCATGAAGGCCATGTAGGGCACCTGTCAGTCAATAAATACACCTGGTAACCTGCCCGCACCACACCCCCTGGAGACCCTGATCAGCAGTGGCACCCTCATTTTGGCTGAGGGGACAGGGAGTGGTCAGTGAACCAAAAGTCCCACATGGAGAGAGTGGCCACAGTAGCCAGAGTCTATAAAGTGGCTTGTACAAGATCTCCAGCGGGCCTGCTCTCCTTCAAGCTGTCAATGTGTGACCTTCTAAGTGGCAGCTGTATTTTTCTCTCCTGTCTTCATTCTTTCTTCTCTTAAAAACTCTTCCTTTACTCTTTTCTTTCTCTTGTGGGTAACTCAAACACTTTCTTTTCTGTAAGATGTGAGTACTTCACTGAAGTGGCATAGAGTTTGTGTCTGCTGGGTGTAACAAAAGTTCCTCACTATAGCACTGGTTTTTTGTCCTGATAGTCTGTTTCAATGCTTTTGTGAAGTTGCATGTTATCTTTGTAAAACTCTTTCTTCCAAAATGCCTATATTCTCACCAAATTAAAATAAATTTCTCTTAAGAGAGATGTGTAATTAATTTTTCTCTGGATGTGATTTCAAGGTACCAAAGAACCAATGGCTTTACAAGGGTTCGTGTGGGTGAAATCTCTTGAAGCCTCAAATTAAAGTATAACACCTAGTAAAGGTTTGGCTTTCAGGACCGGGTTGTTCCAGACCCACAAAGATCATCAAGTCCAGCTCTGAAGTTAGTGGCTCATACAGGGATTGAACCCACAACTTTGGTGTTATTAACACCATGCTAAACCAACTGAGCTAATATCAGGGGATTATGATGTACAATGATCCTAAATCTGTATTCAACCATGTGTTTTCAGGCAAACCTAAAGGGTATTTCAGTTGAATTTCCTGTGCCACTGAGTTCATAACATTTGCATTCTTATAATCAAATATGAAAAGATAAATGAATAAAAGCAACAGTGATATTTAATTAAAAAGATGCAAAGACATTACTGCAAAGGCATTTTTATGTGCATGACTCCAGCATGCTAGAAACTTTGCTTTGTCAAAACTGGGATTATGAGAAAAAAATGACACTTTCTAAATTATTTGATATAGGAGTGAAAGATAAAAAAGCAGTCAAATTTTGACAAGAAAAATGCTGATGAAGGAAAAGCTGATGTCTTAGAACCTGGAAGTTCTCTGTATATAAGATACTGATAAGGTAGACAGAAATTTAATCTTTTTCATTATTTTAAGAATGAAATCAAGGATTGTCAGACTGAATTCCTGTGGAGGAAAGAGTTTCACGAGTGTGTGTGTGTATGTGTGTGTGTTATTCCCCTGCTGCCTCTGTTAAGCTTCTTCTAGACTGTCAGTTTACACTACGTTTGTTAGATATACAGTTGTTGAAGATAACTAGATTTCCAAGTATTTCTTGAAAACTTTCTGTAAATCTATGAGTCGAGAGAAAAACAAGTTTTTATTCCAGTGATCATGGACCTAGCTGCTTTGGATTTTTTTTTTATTTTTTTTTTTAGTATGTTAAATTGAGTCTTCAACACTAAATCAGGATGGTTTATAGGCACTGTATATAAAATTTGAAATCTAGAGCCTGGTATGAGAAAGAGCAAATCATGTGAACTTCTCTGGTAGGGACTGAACAATAGTCCCGGTCTTGGGAAACTTAGGACACACTATGAACAGGGGTAAACTTGACTTGGAAACCATGAGTTCAGCCATCCTGGGCAAAATGAAGTATCACAGAAAGGTTGTAGGGTTGGACAAAAATGTAATTAAGGTTGTCACTCTGCATTAGTGTTATTCTGACAGTGGTAAATTTCTACATTTAAAAAAAAAAATTATGCCAATTTTTTTTAACAGTAAACTTAGTTTAATTCCTTTCCAGTTCTGGTTAAGTTTTCAGTGGTTACCAAGGTGATCAGCTCTGATGCAGGCTCATTCCACAAGCAGGGTATCACAACATATGAGGTGTGTTTCCTGAGCAGAGGAAATCCCAGGGGGTGCCCAGCCCAGCCAGGAACCAGCATGAGAGTGGCTGAGGATGCCTGGGCAGGGCCAGCAGTAATGGTGGCTGCCCCCCACACCAACAAAGGTCAGCCCTAGGCAGTATGAGCAACCAGGAGCACCATGGTCAGGGCAGCCAAACAGGCTGTGTTGTGTCAGCCAGAGTGTGGTGCAGCAGTTTGGGTGGTAGGGTGTGCAGGGACAGCAACTGAAGTCCTCATAACCCAGCAACCGGGCGCCATTCTGTGATCCTCTGCACAGCTTGAGGGCACTTATCCTAGCTGACCCCCAAAGCACAATAGTGGGCACTTGTCTGAGAGCCAAGACTCCCACTGCTGCTGGGGACTCTGTACCATCTACCATCTACTCTGGTGGCAACCAATACCTCAGCCCAGAGGGAACTGCTAAAAGGAGAGGCTGCAGGACCTCAGGCTGCAGGAATTACCAAGGCATTTCTCCTGGGATGGAGACAGACAGCAGGCCTGCCTGCAAAAGATGTATCGAGGTGAGGGACCTCCCGTGAAGGTGGCTGAGCTGCAGGAGGTGGTGAGAAGACTGTGAAGCATCAAGGAGGCTGGGAAGGATTTAGCTGGTTTCCCATGCAGTCTGCAGTGGACTCACAGCCCATGGCCAAGCAACCAATACTTTGCCCCACTGGCATACACAGAACAATGTAGAAGAATGGAAGCTTGCAATGGTAAGGAGCTGCAGGGGGGCAAAACCTCTTCACTCCCCAGACTGAAGATGAAAGACTCATTGCATCAGAAGAGATGCTGGGGCTGAGTAAGACAGCCCAATCTTTTCCCTGTATAACAACCAGCACATCTAAGAAAAGGTGACAGTTAAACAGTAGTAGGCAACTAAGTCTTTTCTGAGAAGTACAAAGGCACCCATTTGCCAACCTGATGCACTTTCTGGGGAAAGTGTGCTGCTTAACAGGGGCTTGTATCAGGGATATCAGGGAGATACTCCCAAGCCCACTACAGCCTGCTATTAGCCACTGCTGTTTTTTATTTTACAGTTCTCTTCAAGATCCTTTTGTACTGCAACGTACTTTTGCTGAATATGAGATTACTCCCCTTTGCTAGTTAAGAGTGCTCCCTAAACCTGAGGTGTCAGAATTCATCTGCCAAAGGAAATATCATTCAGCAGACAGTGTAGGTTATGGTGTTTTGAACATTCAAGAGGAACAACTACAAGACAGCAGTTTCTATTCCTTTACAAGTCAACTGTCCTTACATTCAAATGCCATAGCAGCTATCTTCAACTCCTGAGCTGAAGGCAAAGTATATTTTTCTCAGTCATGCTGCATTTGTGCTCTGTCTTGTATCTAACCTTGTTAGATTTGACTGACACCCACCTTATTGGAGAGAAACCTACACTTAGTTTAAATTTGCTGCAGGCCAGGCCAGGTCAACTACAAACAGACCCAGAGACTTTCCAACTAAAAAAGTCACAACAGGTCAAAACTGGAGCTTAAATTATTATTCTAAAAGAGTTGATGTGCATCTTTGATGTTGGTAAGGAAGTGCTGGATGTTGGCTTATGGCCACGGGGAAGATGGTTTATTCTCTGAACAACCATGGAAAATTTAAACACAATTAAAAAGGGATTAAACTATACCAATATTTCTTTTGTAACATATTTGTCAGCAGTAAAATACAGAATCATAGAATGGTTTGGGTAGGAAGGAACCTTAAAGATCGTCTCATTCCAAGCCCCCTGCCAAGGGCAGGGAGACCTTCTACTAGACTGAGTTGCACAAAGCCCCATTTAGCCTGGCCTTGAATACATCCAGGGATGAGGTATACACAACTTCTCTGGGCAACCTGTTCCAGTGCCTCACCACCTTCACAGAGAAGAATTTTTTCCTACTCTCTTTCAGTTGAAAACCATTGCCCCTCATCCTGTCACTACAATTCCTGATAAAGGATCCCTCCCCATCTTTATTACAAGCCCCCTTTTAAGTACTGAAAGGCTGCAAGGAGGTCTCTGTAGAACATTCTCTTCTCCAGGTTGAAGGAGGTCTCTGTAGAACCTTCTCTTCTCCAGGTTGAATTACCTCAACTCACTTTGCCTTTCTTCACAGGGAGTGTGGACGAGACTCTGATCATCTTCATGTCCTTCCTCTGGACCTGCTCAAGCAGTTCTGTGTCCTTTTTATGCTGGGAGCCCCAAAGCTGGATGCAGTACTCCAGGTGGAGTTTCATGAGAGTGGAGTAGAAGGGGAGAATCACCTCCATCAAAATGCTGGCAATGATTCATGGTCTTCATCAGTACAACAAATGAAAAATCCAGATTTCTCATGTTTTCTCATATTCTGCCTTGAAAGTAATTTTTGCCATTATATTATAATATTCCCATACTGACTTCTAATTTTTATTGCCTCTGTAGCCTACTCTGAAAAATGAAAAATTCATTAAGAGCAGAGAAAGTTTGTAAAAGTTCATCAGGAAAACACCTGTATTATGTATTATCAACATAAATCAAGTGAAGGAGTGTAAAGTATGACTTCAATTTCTGTTTAGTAGTTCTTTAAAATGTAGGTATACTCCCATGTAGGTGTGCTCTATGATTTAAACAGAAGTTTTTTGGAAGAATTGTAACAACATTTTTTTAATGAAAAAGTGATTTTTTTTTTTTTATTCTTCCTATCTAACTCCTAAGCTCTATTCAAAGAACAAGCAGAAAGTATGTGATGGCAGAGGCAAATTTTTGGAGGAAATGGAGGTAGCATCTAAGCAGTGTAAACTTTCTGGTAAAGCCAAAACAATTCCACGTTTTGCAAATGGTCTTAATGTCTTCCTCTTTCATGTAGACAGTCTTTACATATTTAACCAGTTCAAAAGATTTTGTCTTTAATATGGGTTTCTTTAGACTATGTTTAATGGACAAAACATATGTAAGGGAAATTCTTCAAAACTAAAGATGATAATGTATAGAATATAACCATATATTATTTATATCTCTTTCTAATTTCATCTGTGTGGCATCCTCTGCTAGACAGGTAGGAAAACTTATTTTCATTTTTACTTTTCAATTGGACTTTTTGAATTATTGTTTGCACTTTCATATCTCCAGCTTTTTGTAATGTTTACCTCTTTGGAATGATCTACTCTTGTTATGGAGAAAAAACAATTATATTCACTATATCCCCTATTAAAATTGTAGTTTTTAATCATGAAAAATTTTTGTGATACTGCATATTAAAGACAGTGTATAAAACAAGTTTTTTACAACTTCACGTGAAGGAGAACTATGTCAATCTGCAATACTAATTTCTACAACATATTTACATTGAGCAACTTCTTGTAGCAAACAACCTATAAAGTGTGGGCAACAGATGTTGACAGGTTCATGTCATAATCCTAAATAAAAATGCAAGGAAGTGGCACAGTAAGCTGTCAAGAAATTTACATCGAAAAAAACCAAAAAATGACCAACCAAACAAAAATAAAACCAAAACCAGCCAAAAAGAAAGCAAACCATAACACGATGCAAAATATTTCAGCGGAGCAAAAAATCTGTTTTCAGTTTTCAGGCAGGCAATGGTTGATGCAATTGCAACAAGTTTATTGATTCACATGTAAAAGATAACACCGATACCCGTGTCAAAAGAGGAGTTCTTACATCCACATATTATGTTTTAAGAACTAAAAAACAACAAAAAATATGTTTCTTATGAGGTGTGGAATATGGATACTTTTGCATTCATTCTGATTTTTTAGATATTCCAAAGTGACTCTAAAAGAATAAGGAGTCAAACCAATATCCTAAAGCTCTCTTAAAATGGAGACTTTAATTTTTCATTGCACTGGATTGAGTTGCAGTTTGCCTTTAAGGAAAAAGGATTATTTGCCTGGGGATTCTTGAAGACTTCAAAATATTAAAATGTCAAATTTCTGCCTGAAATGAGATTTATTGTAATTGGTATGAACTTAAAGGCATCATTAACTTTAGCTATACACGAGGGTTTTACCAATATTCCACTGAAATACTTTCTGTTTAACTAATCCATTAACTTTCCCTGAAATCAATTGACATTAAGATAACCTTGTTTGTTAATGAACATGCTAATGTGTAATCATTCCTTCAGATATTTAAAGTGTTACTGTGTAGATAAAGGAGATTATTAATCCTCAGTAATGTAGTTAAATTCTATATGAAATTATAATACCCTATTAACGATATCACCCAGACACCAAAACCACATTTCTGTAATTTTTCTCTCAGCTTTGAAAAGTGTTAGTGGGGTTAAATATGCATTGGAATATAAGGTCATAATTCCGCAAACTTTTTCAGACATAAAGTAAATCATCATTGAAGTACATGGCAAAAATTATATATTTTTTTTCTTTTTCAATGAAGTAGCATGAATGAGGCTTGTTTTGATGATCAGATCCTGAAACTTCCAACTAACAAGACCCCATATCCTATAAATGTAACAATTAAGGGATGAAACAATAAAAGAACAAATCAATAAATAAGAAGAACAAGAAAGCTACATAAAAAACCTTAAAAAAGCCCCAACACAGTTCCTTTACAAGCAAACAACTATCACTCTAGGTATCTAGGAAAAAGTACTCTTATCACACAAACTGTGGAACTCTAATGCAAATTTTGTCAGCTACTCTGTATGCAAAATGACTACAGAATATGCAGCACAATTTCCCAGTGTAGACAGGATATCTGCAATGCAGATTGGAGGAAGGAAATTCTGCCTACGTTTACTATATATATGTCAATGCATGTTTATGTATTACTTACAAGCTTCCTTGCAAAGAGAGCATCTGCCACATAAATACAGTATTTTTTATCTATGCTTATAAAAAAAAATTGTGATTACTTTGGCACATGCCCGTTGCTATAAAATCTCTGCTAATAATTTCTATTCATAGATATTAAAGGAAGGGAAATAGAAACAACATTTATCCTATAAAGCCTACTCTTTGAAGGGACATATGGTCTTTCACAGCTTCCCTTCCTCAGTAGCTATTTTGGTGATAGACATCTCTCTCTCTACATATAACTATCTGCTTTAGCTCTCACATATGCAGGCATAGTATATTTAAAACTATTTTTCACTTGCCTTATCACAAGGTTTCAAAGCTATGGTACCAGACAATGATTGAAGATTCTTGAGTACAATGCAAAATTAATGCAGTAGATTAGGTTTCAGGAGAAATCAAGGTCTACGTCTGGTTTTCATTAAAACAGTGGCCTGAAAAAAACCCAAATAAAAAAACCAACTAAAACCCCTAAGAAAAACCCAACCAAAAAAAGCCCCCCACTTTTCATTAGCTTATTTTTTCCCCCTCCAGACTTTCTATTCTCTTTCAGCAAATTAAGAAATGAATGGTTCTTAGCAAAACATTAGAACCACTCAAAAAAGAGAAAAAGCAACTTTTAGTTTATATTGCATCCAAAGTAAGAGCTACAACAGGGGGTCAGCAATATTTCAAGGTTGCTGTGTCAGGCTGTATTTTTTCATTCTCAAATTGGACGTTGAAGATGTTGCCTCCCAGAGGAAAAGTGTCCAAGTATTTTAATTGCTCTACTTTGTCTCTATGTGAGGCAGCAGCTCCCAGGGTTCTTTTGCTGAGTTTGGACCTCCCGAAAATCAGGAAAAACACCTAATTCTCACAGATGCTACTCTCCAGATATTATGTTTCAGTGATGGACCTCCTGCTTTTCACTTAAAAATCTGCCGCAGGCAAATCCCTCTGCACTCTTTGGTGCCTAGCCTGACAGCCAGCAGCCTCTCCTATGTCAGCTGCTTGAAAACTTTCCCATCCTTATATTTATAAGACACTTAAACAATGACATTTTTATTAGCATCTCTCTCTTGTCATCACCATTTTCTGATCTACTGATTCTATTATTATGACATGGTTAAGTAAAGGGAGATGTTGTAAGAAAAGCAGAGATAATGAAATTCAAATTTTTATTTAGTAGTGTTCTATATTTTTTAATAATTAATTTCTCCTGTTCTCCCATTCCCAGTTACATCCTTAAAGCCCTCTCTTTTTTCCCTTGCACAAGAACCCTTCCCATTTTTTCTTATATTTAACAGAAAAAATACTGTGTTCAAAGTTGCACATATATTGATAATGTAGCTATTTACTTCATTGTGGAAGAAACAGGCCAGATTTACATCTGCTTTTTCTTCACTTATGTCTCTCTACTCACTTACCAATTTTAACTGAATTAATAGTAATAAAATACTGTTGGCAACTTAACTCTAAGACAAATTTAAATGAGATGACCAACAGGCTCTAGAGTTATTAAGAGATATTTACAATTATACAGATAGAGTCAGTATGGCTGCATGCATCTAATTTTTTCAAGGTATTAGACTGAAAATGTTGCATTAAAAGAGTTTGATACCACAGGTGGTTTACAAACCTTTTCTCCAAACCACATTCATCCGATTGTCTGATGAAACCTTACTGAAAAATAATGGGTCATAGCAAAAATGAAGTTCAAAATTTATAGGCCCATACTGATCTATGAGCTCACATCCAGCAGAGAAGTGTTCCTTGGCCACTTATTTCTGAGAGTGCTAAAACTCTCCAGAAAGTGATAAAAGGATCAAAGTATCTTCTACGTGGTTTATGAGAAGCCATTTTTATACTGTTTTAGGTAGGTTCATTTATGCCATGTTATTTATGAAAGTTAAGTGACCAAAGCTCTCTTCAAATTAAAGAAATTATTACATCAGAGAGCTGTATGAAGATAATTAGAGGATGTGGTGGAAAATCTGTTCTTTTTCAAGACTTATGTACAGGTAGTTAGTGAGGTCAGCAGTTGAAATATCTGATTGGTCATTGGTATAGGGCCGATCTATACTAGGAAATTAAACAATCACAGGTACTGTTCCCAAGGAAAGGAAATCAATTGTTTCTGTGTTTTGAAGTTACCAAAATGCTCCCTGGCAAGAATGTGGTCTATTCTGACTTGCACCCTTGCAAGAAATTCCTGAGTGTGGTTGGGGAGTCAGCACAGTCTAGAAATATTTGAGGACAGACTTTTTTAGTAGAGTCTGTTGCAAAAGGGCAAGGGGCAATGGTTTTAAACCAAAAGAGCACAGATTTAGACTGGATAAAAGGAGGAAATTTTTCATACAATGAGGGAGGTGGAGCACTGGAACAAGTTGCCCAGAGATGTTGCCCTATCCCCGGAAACATCCAAGGTCAAGTTGGACAGTCTCTGAACAACCTGATCTAGTTGAAGATGTCCCTGTTTATGGCAGAACTATTGGACTAGATGACCACTATTCTGTGATTCTGTGTTTCTTTGTAAGTAAATAGCTAAACCAGAAATCCTGAAAGAAAAAAATAAAAAATATAATTATAGGTTTGAGTGCATTCTAACACTTGACCAGTGGAATAAAACATAACAGTTTTGAAATATGTGATAACTGAAGGATCCCAACACTCAAAAACTTGTTAGAAGACGAAATCATTGACATTGCTGTGGGGTCTCTGTATGATAAAATTGTGTAAAATGAAAATGGCAATACTTCCAAAATTAAAATTGTAGTAGCTTTGGGAAATTATTACTGACCTTTGGATGAACCAATATCACCTCTGTTAACCTCTTTTAGTGTAAATCTTTGGTGTGAAGAGTGCTTGCTTTAACCATACTTTTTATTCTCTGTTACAATCTGGTCCAACTTTACTGAGTGTTACTTCTTAACTTCAGGCTTCAAGAGATTTTGGTTACACAAACTCTTGTAAAGCCCATGGTTCTTTGGTAGCCCAAGGTAAGGTCTGGAGAAAGACTACACATTTTTCTCTAAGAGATTTCCTTAAATTTGGTGAGCATACATGCATTTTGGCAAAAAGGTTTTTACAGACATAAACAGGCAACTTCACAAAGCAGTACAGCAAGTTACCAGGTTTAGCAAACATTGCTATAGAGAACCTTTATTACACCCAGCAAACACAAACTCCATGCTACTTAAAGTGAGGCACTTGCAACTCAAGCTAAATACAGAAAATAGGTGTTTAGGTAACTCTCAGGAGGAAGAAAAGAATAAAGGAAGAGAGATTAAGAGAAGAAAGAGTAAAGAGAGAAAAAGAGGGGAGAAAGAAAACAGTTATCACTCAGAAGGTCATTTGAACAGGCCAGTACCCACAATGGGGAGCTGGTGCTGCCTCCTTATCTGCTCTGGTCACTGTTGCCACCCACCCCACCTCTGCCAGGTGGGACCTTGGCTCACTGACCTGTCCCCTTATCCAAAATGAGGGGTGCCAGAGCCAATTAGAGGCTCCAGGAGGTGTGGTGTGTGGGACTACCAGGCAGGCCTTCTTTGCCTGCCAGCCCAGCCATACAGCTCCCACAGTCACACCAGCTGCAGCCCTTGTGTTCTTGGCAGGCTTTATGTGCCTGCGGGGCCAGCCCAGCCCTTCCCCTGCACACACACACTCACAGAGACACCCCCCCACCAGGTGGTTCTGACCCAATAATCACTGATCTGGTATACAATATCCCAAGCACAAATACAGGCTGAGAAGAAAATGCAGAAGAAGGACTCTCCCTGAGGAGAAGTACTTGGGGGTGTTGGTGGATGAGAAGCTTGACATGACCTGGCAGTGCAGACTCACAGCCGAGAAAGACAACCATATCCTGGGCTGCATCAAAAGAGAAGAGGCCAGCAGGTCAAGAGAGGTGATCCTCCCCTGCTGCTCCACTCTCAGGAGGCCCCAGCTGGAGTACTGCTTCCTGCACTAGGATGCCCAGCACAGGAAAGACATGGACTTGGATGGAGTGGATCCAGAGGAGGGCCACCAAGATGATAAGAAGGCTGGAACACCTCTCTTTTTGAAAACAGGCTGTGTCAGTTAGAGGTGTTCAGCTTGGAGAAAAGAAAGCTGCTAGGAAAAAAAGCCTTCTAGAAGCCTCCCAGTACCTAAGTGGGGTAAGCAGGAGAGCTGCTTAGAGGAGGTCTTTTTACATGGGGCAGTACTTTCAAACTGAAACAGGGCAGGTTTAGACCAGATAAAAGGAGGAAACTCTACTGTGAGGATAGTGAGACACTGGAAGAGGTTGCCCAGAGAAGCTGTGGATGTCCCCTCCCTGGAAGTGTTCAAGGCCAGGTTGGATAGGTCTTCAAGAAACCTGGTCTAGTGGAAAGTCTCCCTGCCCATAACAGAGGGATTGGAACTAGATGATCTTTAAGGTTCCATCCAGCCCAAACCATTCTATGTTTCTGTTAGTGTTGTCACTGTGAACAGCTGAAAGTTGTCTTTCATATCCTGCATTGGCAGCATATCAATGGTCCTTTAATGATTTCTCATAAAACAGTGGTAATTTATTTTTAAATATAGCATATACATCATATGTAAGTTTCCAAGTTGCTTCTTAAATAATTCTGTGTTTATCACAACATTTGAACAGGAATTTTTAAGCAAGGGATTTCAACTGTTCGAAATGGAATTTTCATCTGCAATTTAGTTCTTCCACATACACTTAACTCATCTTGTTGAATGCTTGGGGACTCTCTTTACACTCCCTGTATATAAAGTCTCAGTCAATTTCATATAAATAATCATTACTTTCAGCACTCATTAGATAAAGGGACTCTGTTCAAGCATCAGAAACCTAAATCATGTAAAACCACTCAGGAAGAGAGCCCAGTATTTCTGCAAGTGTAATAAACTATTCCTCTCATGATAAATATGAAATATTAATTGATACAGGTGTGTACTGGTGAAGTCAATGAGAGATTTTCCATGGAACGATAGGCTTGAGTGCTGAATCCCATGATCTGGCCTCAGCGCTGTACTGATTAAAATCCTAAAATAAAATTAAATCTGAAATCAAAATTGAAATCACAGAAACTGATTAGTCATACTCCATCCACATATAAAGAAGCGATATGTGACTAATCACAGCCACACAAGCTTGCAAAGATTTATTTTTCAGCTGTTATCACAGAATTTTGATCAATGATTTATTTTTTGCAAATTAATTATTTTACCTATGTCTAGCTAAAAGAGAATTTTTATTAAAAAGAGTAAAAAAAATTCTTTTTCTATGACCTATCTTATGAGATTTAAGCTCTGAATGTTTTTAGTAAAGGTTGTAGTTTCTAGATGCTTTTTCCAATTGCACAAAGCTGTAAAACAAATTATTTTATAACAGTAGTAACTGCTGAATCATTAATATACATTTTCCTCCAGTGTTATGACATCCTAGGAACACTGACTACAAGACATTTAATTAGCTCTAAGTTGAAATGAAACATAACTTTTTGCCTATTAATTATTCATGTAAACCCTTATTTGTATTTGTTTATTTAATTACTTCAGAAAGTCATCTATTAATGTGGCAAATGGGAACCTCATATTCAATTTGAGAACTTGTTTTTCTACTGAGAATGCATGTGGTATATGGGGAAGTTTGTAATCTAGTGGAACAGAATAAGTTGATTTTCCAGCACGGGACCGGTGTGAGAGTAGGATTTAAAAGAAAAAAGAATAAGGGAAAGAGAAATGTCATTAACCAGTTTGCCATAAATCCACCTCCTGAAAACTAGTACCATGACTGAGAGAAATGGTATCCTGCAGCAGGGAAATAAATTTTCAGCTTCTTTCCAAAACTTGTGTGTCAGTGCAACAGTTTGCTACAGTTTGACCCTGAAACTTTGTTTTAAAATCCAAAAAGTAAAGGCACTTTGAAACACACAGTTTTGCACTGTGCTCTAAATTATACCATTTAAGCTCAACTCAGCCATTCAGGCTAAGTAGGTTCTACAGAAAAGATGCTTTTTTAGAAAATTGCTAGATGAACATTCTCTGTATTTTGCCACTTCTAGGAATTCAGCTGTCAATTAATGCAGTTAATCGCTAGTCAATCCACTTCAGGAATACTCTCATCTAAGAATAAACTTGATTCGAACTTACTCATGTTCTAAGTAACTCTTTTCCACTCAAAATTTATTTGAATTAGTGGAAACCAAGTGGGCTTTACACTTCATTGCCCAGCATTTTGCATAGCATTCCCACAAAGAAAGAATAGTTACCAAGTGATGACAAAAATAACTGTCATCCAGTTTGTCGGTGTGTTGTATGTTTTCCTGCAGTCTAAACAATTATAGTTGCTACATAGCAGATGAGAATGTTTTTCACCATTTCTAGAAAAGTAATTTCCAGACTCAGATGACAGAAATGTCAACCAGCCCCTAAGCAGGCTATCACTTCATTTATGAAGGAAACTGGAAGACTGATTTATTCAAGGCCATTGGGAAATGGCTAGAAATATATAGGTAACCCACCAAATAACTAGCAAAAACCTCACAGAGAATACTGCATCACATGGGTTCAAGGCATTCCTTTGCATAACAATGCAAAATGCTTACAAACAAATTTGGTAAGTGATAAAGCATACGTCAATGGTCCAGAAAACTTGTTGAAGTAGATGAAACAATCTATTTCTTTTTCAAGATAATAGTTGGAAAAGTAATGAACTTGAAAATTGTATTAGAATCTGGCATTAAATCAGAGGGGAACATTTAGAATATTCCTAGTAACTGAGAACTATTATTTTACTTTTACTTAATATTAGCCTGTTATCACAGTAATTTCTTAAGCTTTCCATTCAAGTTTTAACTTCATTTGTGTCACTATTTGTTAAAAGCACAGAAAGATAAAGGGAGAAAATAAAATTCTCTCATTTAAGAGTAATTTCTAAGTAACCTTGGAATAGTTACCTTTCAAAATATACTTTTGTACAAACCAAAGCGAATTGTACAGAGATTTAATTAATGACTTCAAGCAGAGTATATAAATACCCTTTGGACACAAGTGTAGACTTTAATGTCTATTATCATTAATGCAGACGCCCAAGAGTTCTGTGTTTGTAAGAGTTTTGGTCTCACACAGATTACATATTGGGGATTCCTTCTATGCATCTCTGTAAGCAAAGTAAGAGAGAACTTTGTAGTTTTGATAAAAAATACAAATAAAAAAACCTGTCATATTGAAATTTCCCTGTGGCACACAGAGAAAAAGCTCTGTACAGTATGTGTGATATATGTCTGTAAGCAGAAACTGATACATAAAGAGAAACATTCCACAATTTCCCCAGCTTCACACTGCCAGCACGCTTTTCTCTGGCAATTAACAGCAAGAGATGATACCTCAAAAAGTGTCAAGGGAAAACAGAGACTTTGATAAAGCACAAACTGTGTTTAAATGAGTTTGACACTATTCAAATAAGCCTTTCTCTTTTCCCGTTTTCAATACTATTATATTTTAACACCTTTTTGGTGTGCAACTGTGTCCTGTCACCTTCAAAAAACTTAATAAACCTATTACATGGTAAGTACCACAATTCAAAGCTAAACATATTTCTGTCAGAAAAAAATTAGTTATTACATTTCCCAGATGCCAGCAATGTGCCACAAGAAGGAAATTTAACTCCTGCTTAAATGCTACCTAAAGCCAGCAAAATTCCTCTCCTTATATTTCAGGAGCAAGGTGCTTAAAAATCAATGACATGTCAAAATCAGTGGTTAGCTCAGAGAAATTTCTCACTATGACTATTCACCATGAATGTGTTCCAGATTCCAAAATGTTTGTTCTGGGTCTATTTCTTCAATTCTTTCCCCAACAACAGTGCTATCTAAATGCGGAACTAGCAACTAATGTAAGAATTGGAAATATAAATCAAATTTACTTTCTGCTCAACCCTTACACCACCATAATCACTCCACAGTCTCTAAAAGTCAACTTTATAAGATCAGGATACTATAATTTAAGACAACCAATCATGTAGATCCATGGGCATAGGTCATCATAATTAATCATCCTCAAAATCACTGAGCTGCTCTGTCTACTCACTGCTATGCACCTCTGTAACTAGACATAACCCTCTTGACTTCAATGCCTAGTAAAAAAAGAGTGATCCTGTATGTATCTTCAGGGAGGTTGAGTTAGAAAGGAAAAGAATGGAGATAAAGGCAAGTTAAATGGCAAGACAAGGCAAGGCAAGGGCCACAAGGAACATACGTGGTCCCACTATATAGTATGGCAGCAGGACTCCATCATATGAAAACCATATTTTCTGTCACATGCTGAGTAGGAATCGCAAGACTTCAGGAAGAGAGGAGCAGGCCAAGGATTGTTATCTACCAGAATAACTTGTTCAGCTTGCAAACTCATTTCAAGGTCATGAGGCACTAGGGATAATCAACATCTAAGAGTACTCCTTTGGCAGGAAATATCTAGTGTTCATACCACACATAGGGCATACTACTATATAAAATAAATATATATATATATATATATAAAAACAAGGAATACAAATTTTAAAGAAAAGCTTGTAATACAGTTCCCATTCAAATTGCTATGGAACGTACAATCAAATTCTAATGCATCTATGTCCTAATGTGTCTATATTCTAATGGACCTATGGTCCTATTATGATAATTATGTTAATGTTGTCCCTTCAGCACAAAGGCTCTGAACTTGAAATCCATATTTTACAGTATGTTTAGTCTGACTGTATAATTGTTAAACTGAGTACAGCATTTTAGCTATTTTATAGAAAAGGAAAAGTTGTAATTTTCCGAAGATCATGCGTTCTGAACATCTTCATTCTTCATTGTCTATAAAGAACATTTTAGCCCTTTGCAAGAATGAGTGAACTAAAACATATTTTAAAGTTTTATTGACAACATATAAGTTCCTTTTTCAGTTCTAATTACAGAAGAAAAATATGCCGGGGCTAGCTTATTCATCTGTTTGTTTTTTCTCTTTTTTTTTTTTTTTTTTTTTCTTTTTTGTAGGAGTAATTCCAATTAAAGTAATGAAGAGCTTAAGAAAGCAATAAATTAGTATGTCTGCTTTTTCCATTGGGTTTTAAAGACACATGGGGATAATCATGTGCATCAGTGGTAACAGGATAATATTCTATCATCTTTTTGTGGCTGTAAATTAAAGGCTTTTGAAAGAAAAGCATAATGATTTTTTTAACTTTTTTCTGGTTGAATAAATCATGGTTTCATAAACGCCTTCAGTGTGAACTTCAATTTTTCAAAACTATTAGACATCTGTACTTTTTGTTTCTTTTATACTTAATTATATATGTAGATTACCAGGGAATAAGAATAGAAGCCATAAACGTGAGTTTAAAAATAGCAAAGAATATTCAGAAGATATTTTTCCTAGATGTTGCAGAAAGGAAAATTGAAAGAAAGGAAAACAGAAATTATTGATATTGATAAGCATTAACAGGGGCAAGAGGCTACATGCTTGCTGAAGAAAAGGCTTGCTAAAGTCTGGCATGTCTCCCTGAAGAGAAAGAAAACTAACTAGTTTTTATTTTGGTTTGTCAGTCAATCAAGCCACAGGGGAATAAATTTATTTGAATTTAGATACTCAAAGTCTAACTAACCAAACTCTATGGGCCAGCCTCGTTGCCAAAATATGAAATTTGCTGCCTGTTAAGAAAGAGTAAGTGTACTCTTTTATATATGGCAGCTACAGTAGACAACCAGGAACACTACAAAGAGCCAAGAAGAGGTGACCATGCTAAACTACATGTGAATAGGGGAAGGGAGGATCCTATTTAACTTCTTAACCTAACCACAAAAATTTGCAATTAAAAAAAAAATAAAAAGATAACAAGGCAAGTGTACTCATTATTTCTCAGTCTATACACCAGTCAAGACTGATCCTAACTTTAGAATGGTTAAAAAATTCTGCAGTTGAGAAAAAAATGCCTTGACATGTTCATTCAGTCTGCTGATCAGTTTGCAGAAGGATTGAGAGTCACAGGACAGTCAAGTATAATTTCCCCATTCTCCATGCAACAGGATAAGAATCTAAGTCATAGTATTCCTTTATGAGTAGTTTTGAAATCTCACAGCATGAAAATATTTTCTGATTTTGCAGCCAATGGCTCTATGGGATCTGTTTTCTAGTTTTTAAATTTTCCATGCCTAAATCTTGATGTATTTCAGATGGAAACTTTTCAGCAATCATGAGTTGAGGAATCACACCTGTCATGTGTACCACTGTGGGGAGCATAATTGACAAGGGTTCCTCCCATACACACTCCCACTAAACTACTAAACCCAGGACTTCTAACAGAGTATTTCTTTTCATTAGCTACAGACTCCCACTCCGTTTTCTCTTAGGAGTTGCTGGGAACTCCCTCTACATCAATTCTTTGCCATCCTTTATGACTTGTTTTCTTCCTCCATTGGACATCAAGAAGTCTAGTTATAATGAGGGAATGGAGTGTACACACAGAACACAAAAAGGAAATTGATATTCCTTTGGTTCTCCCATTTGCTTCTGTACTCTTCTCCCTTCCAGAAGTTAGCAAAGGTTATGTCTTTGACCCCTCTCACCTTTTCTTCCCTTCTGCCAGTTTTTCTGTAGCTTTGTAGGCTGACAAACAGCTTCTCCATCATATCCATCTGTGATAAAATTTTGAGCTGATACTTCCCAAAACACTTTTAAGTGCAGTGTCTACCTTTCAAAGTAGTGTCCTAGGAAGTAGGAAGCTGTGACTCCTCTATACATTTTCCTGGATATAATTGTGACATCTCAAGAGATACTGACACCAATGTACCAGACAGCAATTGAGTTTTAAAGTTCATAGTCTTGGTATGTCAGTGCAAGAAATCTATAAAAAAGGAGCAGAAGTGTCTTTGTTTTCCAGTGAACAGAGCACGGTTACTGTAGCTTTTATATAACTTCAGATCCAAAAATACACATGCAGCGTTGTCAAATACAAGGATTTTATAGTGCATTTGCAATGATTCTTAGCTGCATGCTATACAGAAACATGGTTAAAGGTTAGATGTGTGAGAATTTTCCCTGATTAAAACCATATTTTGGGTGTTTTACAGGTAACATCACCATGCTCCCAGGTAAAATAATTGTCTGTTTACAGTGTAATGAGATAGATAGATAGATAGATAGATAGATAGATAGATAGATAGATAGATAGATAGATAGATAGATAGATAGATAGATAGATAGATTAGATAGATAGAAAAACATGAAAAGAGCATGAGAGATGCAGAATCAGCAAGTGCATAAAAACAGGGAAACAGGGGCAGGATGGAGTACAGAATACACAGTGAATTATATAGGAGAATCTATATAGATCAAGATACAGTGCATAAAAAGCATTCACCTACTCAAAACTGGGAAATGATTCATTTTTTTCAAACCTGGATTTGGTCTGCTGTGTCCAGTTTTGGGTGAATAACTTTGCTTTCAGAAATTTGGAAATAAAAATAAGATTTCACACATTCATTTTTATTTCAGAACATTTTAAGGAAAATCCTGGAATTTTTGGAGATTCAGATTTAGATTTCAGAATATGTTGGGTTCATATTCAGCTGGCAGAATACAAGAAAATCTCTAAATTTAGTGCAAAATATATTTTACCATTTCTCTAAAGGAAGGACTAAAATATCTTTCCAGTCTTCTTTTTTTTCAGAGTACCTTTGTAGTTTCTAAGCTTATTTTTATCTTCTATACCAAAGTAGATATTCTCTGTTCTTTCCAACTGAGCCCTATAAATAAACACAAGGAGAAGGGACCTCAGAAGTTGTGCCTCATGGTAAGACAAAATGTATATGGTGTGAATATTACCTGACAGAGAAGTGACAGCTTTGTGACAGTTTGAACTGTGTCAGCATGAAAATTAATTACACAGATAGTTTGCAGAAACAAGCAAAGTATCTGGAATACTTAGCCTGCGTAATAGGAAGAGTTTCCTCCCTCCTCTCTAGCCATACATTCAGATACCTCTGTAACAACCAAATGTATTTTAGTCAAACTTTAAACACTTCACCTCTGGATTGAGCTCAAGTCTGAGAAATTTCCTTCCAGGAGTTAAAGGAGAAGATACAAGTAGCAGAAATTAGGCCCTTAAAATGGAAAGAACATCTTAACCATGACTATTATGCTTGTACTTCTGTCACCTCAAGCTGTGAGTTCAGGTCTCTAAAGATATGTGATAACAGACTGACTCAGTGCTCAGATGAGAGCCCTTTAGGGAACACTCAAGTAGAAATGCAGCAGATAGCAGCATTCCCACTGAGCTGCTAATGAAGTAGTACCCATGCCAGGTGTTTGAGGCCCTCCAAGACAAGACGTGGAATTACTGTCTTATCTGTCTAGCGACGCAGTTACTCTGACAGTATAGATGTAAAGCCTAGTGTCCTAGTCCAAGGCCAATTTGCATAGTATATATAATCCCTAAACCTCATTTGGGTATGCAGTTCTCTACTTCTTGCTCTGGAAGTGTCACAGTTTCTCTAGCCAACAGAGATATTCAGTGCTCTTCACTGTCATTTTGTAGCTATGCAGCAGGAGACTGCAAACCACAGAAGGTACTTCGCAGCCTGTCTTTGTTCCTGGACAAGCCATATCAAATTGAGTTTTTAGTCTGGTTTGCATAAAGCTAGGCTTTTAAAGTAAACATTTTGTCCTAATTATATGGTCCCTTTGATTGAAACAGAAAGGCAGCTCTGCCTCCTTTTTTCAACTTGTTTGTTCAATGAGGAGTTAAATTTATAGGCCAGTAAGTAAATGGTATTGCTGAGCTTCAGTCAATCTGCCTAATATCCTTCAACATTTATGATGACATAAAATTATTTTCCAGTTTCAAATTAATATTTTGTTTCAATATCTGTATGCACCTTTGAAGGTTTCAGACTGTGAGAATTATTACATACATTGCATAAGAAGAAAAGCTGTTAAAATATAGAAAAGGTCTGGGGACCTTTTTACATGAATTTATTTTGCAAATAAGATGTCATATTAGCAAACAGAAAGAGGAAGGGATGTTCATAAAGTCTGATTTCCCTAATACACAACTTCATCTGAAGTTAGTGATTTCTCTCTCTAAAATTCAAACTTTGACCCTGTTGTTCTACTCCTCCAAAGCAGTCATTAGTAACTTCAGTGTAAGTTCAGGTGGGAGCCTTTATACTCTTCCCACAGGCCTTGTCATTTGTTCCAGCACTGCGCTTTTTCTTATTTTTTTCCTATATGTTTTCTGTGTCCCCTGGGTGATACTAGTTGAAAATAACATCTCACAGAAAGAAATTTAATGGCCTTTGTCAAGTAGTTTGTTCTACAGATACGCGTAGTCTCTTAACAAGAACAAATATTCATCCTTCTACTAAAACTATTGGCTAATATGCTCCTTAAATATCTACAGACATTCTTTTATTTTGGTTTTCTGAAAAAATTAAACTGATGCATTCAAATGGTTTATTCATCCATCACCTTATCCATGGTGCTTACTCTTTGTTTAATTTATTTATCAGAGTCAACCAAACTTGGCAACTGGAAAAGTCATTTCAAATATAAATAGAATTCTAAGCCTATAAATATTAGTCAGAGAGTAAAGCTGCAGTTAGTGCAGGGGTAGATGAAGTCACTGTTTTCCTCTTCTGATAGAGAGAATAAGGAATGCTATTTATGTACTCCATAATGTAGATACTCCACCTTTGGCTTCTATGGGTCTAGCAGTTGGAGGGAGACTGGATTCAACAGGGCAACAGTAATATATATCGGATGGAAAGGTGTATGTACATAATTTGAACCTATCCTATTTCCAACATTTTCAATTTTATTCCAAGTTCAATTCTAGGTCATCAGGCAAATCAAAAAGCTTTTTTTCATCATTCAGAAATCAGAAAAATGTTGTGGAGGTGTTTTTTTTTCCATGTCCTTTAGAATCCTGAAAAGTGCCATTTTGTGTGCCATTTGTGAATGAAAATCTGTGTAATTAAAATGTATTGGTTTACATATTAATTAGTATTTCAAATATCATCTACATAATATTATACAAATCATATCCATAAAATACACAGAACATGGGTGGGAGCAGACAGAGCTCAGTTTATAGTGTATGCCAGGAATAGCACGTTCCCAAAGGTCAGGTGTAGGTGTAGCACCCCATTTAATAGAAAAAATAAGAACTGCAGGCATATGGACACAAACTTTGATGTGCTGCCTGGTGTCATGAACACAGAACAGTTCTTGACATCTTCTTTTTATAAGAGAGAAACAGCCTTAGGAACTAGAAGCTATTTGCTAAGTATGAATTAATGAAACATGCATTCAGAAAGTAGTTTTGGTTTTTTTTGTTTTTTTTTTAAAGTACCCTTTAAGTCTCTGGACAAAATCATAAGTGAAAAGTCAGATGAGTAGGGATATTTTACATATTTGCCATCTGGAAACATATCAATTGATTTAACATTTTGACATACTACTGTTACAATACAAGCACCTGGACAATGACAAATTATTATCTTGTAGGTATACTGAAAACTATGTTCTTTTGCATGGCATGTGAAGTCATTCACGTACCATTACAGTAAATAAATAAATAAAAATGAGCAGTGTGAAAGATATTGAGATTGTACTAGCTTCAGAATATCTTAATTTAGCAATAGATTATATAATTCTAGTGATTTTAACAGGTTTGTGCAGTAAACTTTTTAGTTTTAATAATGGAGTACATATTTGCTTAATGTGTATACGCATAATTTGATTTTTCTCTATGCCAAATATTAAAAATAAAGTTCAGTCTCAGAATGGAATTTTGTTAACACTGAACATATGGACAAAAAATTATTCCTTTTCTCAACAATGTTAAAGAAATACATTATTAATTGGTTAGAAGGAAAAATACTGCAATGTGGTAACTTTCAGCAGTATTCATGCCCTTCATCTTCCTACTTTGTTGTTTCAACACATTTATACGTGCATGCAGTAGGTATCAAATCATTGGGGTGAAATTCGACATAGTTTTATTGAAAATAAGCCTGTATTGTCTCTGAGGCTTAGCCAATTTGTGTACCTACACAAGAAAAATAGTTAAATATCACTGCGAAGTTTACATTCCACAATGTAAACCAAACTTTCTTTCCATGTCAAAACAGTGACAAAGGAGGACCTTCCCCTTTGGATTACATAATGATCCACTGAAATTTTCTTGTGGACCCCTTTAAGGTATAGTTCTATAACCCAAAGAGCCCAGAATAAATGCCTGAAAGAGGCTGGATCTGAACTAGCATCCTTGATTTGAAGCGTAAGCTTAGAGATACCTGTATGTGAGTGATAGGTTGACCTTGGCTGGTTGCCAGGTGCCCACCAAGCTGCTCTACCTTCCCAGCTGGATAGAGGAAAGAAAATAAGATGGAAAATGACTCCTAGGTTGAGATAGGAGAGGTTACTAAAGTAAAAGCAAAAGTTTGCATGTGCATATGCAAAGAGGAAAAAAAATAGGTTTATTTGCTACTTCCCATCAGCAAGCGATGTTTACTTCCTAGGAAGCAGGACTTCAGCATGGGTAACAGTTGCTCCAGAAGACAAACACTGCAAAAAAGAAGGCCTCCCCTTCCTCCTCCTTTTCTTAGCTTTCATATCTGAGCTGACATCATACGATCTGGAATATCCCTTTGTTTAGTTCGGGTCAGCTGGTGTGATTTTGTCCACTCCCAGGATCTTGCCCACTCTTGATGTGGGGAGGGGATTTGAATCAGTGCTGATGCTGTGCCAGCACTGCTCAGCAGTGGCCAATTCTAGTTACCAGTGCAAAGCACAGCACCGTGAGGGCTGCTGTGGGGAAATGAACCCCATCTCAGCCAGGCCAAATACACTTGGGACATTAGCCACCAAATTCCACAAACTAGGGACTGACCTGTAAGAAATAAACTCTAACAAGTCCTACATTTATTTCCTTCTGAGAAAGCAAGTTACATTCTGCTCTGCTGTGCCTCTATTTTGCTCACTATCTTCACTATGTTTGTAATCCTAAACAGAACCACACAGTGCCAAATAACCTCTGGGGCCAGGGTGATCTTGGCCCTATGTAAATGGAAACTGCACTGGGAAATGTACACTAAGACCTTTATGCCCCACAGATGTTATACCTCTGGTCGATACTAACAGGGTAACCATTAGTAACAAACCATGACTCCTCTTATGTAAAGAATGGAGAATGGATTTTGATATACCTCATTACATGTGCCACTTAAGCAAGGATAGTACGCAGGAAATCTAAACAGCCACAAGCAAGACCAGTACCCACATCTGGAATTCATAGTCATACTTCTCTTACCAGGGAAGCTTTTATAGCAATAACGCTATGTATTCACCCATTTTTTTTATAGAAGGCTGAAACCCACATGTAAATAACTAAACCAATAATAAATCACTTCATATAAAAAATCCCATTAAACAGAAAAAAATTAAACAAAACAAACAAAAAAAAAACCACCGGAGAAACTCATAAAAGTAATTATCCCAAATTATTTGGCAAGCTGATTCAAAGCACTGTGGTGCACAGCCTGCATGTCAGAGCCATATGACTTATTTTTATGTGTTCTGAGGAAAAAAGTATTGCAGGATTCAAACTGCAGAGCGGTTGTTACCAGGATTTTATCTCACCAAGTGGTCTCAGACTTTCAATTCCGTCTTCTAAAACCTAAAGTGGAATTTGATCAAATGCCAAATTGACTTTAAAATTGCTTTTATGAGTAATGAAAGCATTGCTCAATTTGGGATCCTCTGCTTATATTTATCTTCAGTCCCATCTCTGCACTCAAATTCTGTGCTGCTGTTTGAAAATAGCTGGCCATTTAAATTAAAGGGGCACACACTTGTCTTTGCATTGTATACTGACAAAGCATGGATTTCTGGCCTCAGGCTGAAATGTTTGCTAAAATAAAAGATAAAACTAATCCTATTTTATTTTTTGATGTTAGTTGTGTTGCACTATAGCAGGATTTTCTTGGGTTTCTATTTAATGTTGCTAATGAAGATAAATTACAGAAGCTGTGGAAAAGCATTTCATTACACATGTTCAAAAAATAAGGTTATATAATGAAAGAACAAGAAAAGAGGAGAGTGAGGCAGGAAGGATGGAAGGAAAAGGAGAAAAAAAAAAGAAAGAATAGGAAAGTTTTCCCCCCAACTTCTTCAGCTCCCACTGAAGTTAATGACATTGATGTACTACAAGAAAAATCATGACAATATTAAGTCTTTGTGAAAATGGCTCTCAAATAAAATAGAGTTCCAGGAGCATCCCAATTAGTACTAGCAAACTTTCAGGCAGAAATACTCTGTTATCAAAAAACCCAAGAAATTTGATTTGCACAGGACTGGTTTGGACTGTTATGGTAATGGTTCATTATATGCATGTTGTGCAGAGACATTTTTCATATTGATAGCGAGATTCATGGTAATTATAACTTACTCTTGAAATTTCAGCATTTTCTGAAGATCTTCCTGAAAGCAGGCATGACAGATAGAGAAAAGAAAGTCATGTGCAAACTTTGCAGTTTGAATTTGTAAAGTGCAGTCTATACAGCAATAAAATTAATTTAACAGCGCTCCTCAAAGGAGATTAAGGAAAAACCTGTCTGTATCCCAAGCTATTCTTTTCTTCCTAATACTTGAGTCAAGTGAGTGAAATTCATGGTATTCTCAGGAGAAGCAATAAGGCAATTAGAAAACATTTGAAAATAACTACATAGGCACCAAAATACAAAATTCCTGTCAGTAAAATCTGATTTGCAGAACGCTAAAAATTTTAAAATAAAATTCTCAACATCGGCAACATATGTTCTTAGGCAAATAAAAGGCATAGGGATTTGCACACATTCTGGAGCAAGACTAAATTATGGAATCTGAAACAGTATCTAAACTTCCCTCTCCCACAGTTGCTCCCCAGAGTTTTTCACTCTTTCTTAGATATGCTATTATAGAGGTTCAGCATCAGTTTTGCTGATGCACTTTGGTGCCCTTTGGCTACCAGCAGGTCCATTTTGGAGCCGGGTGGAACTGGCTCTGTATAACACAGGGATATCTCTCTCTTGCCACACAATCCACCTCCGCAGCTGCTTCCTACTAAAAGCTTCCCACATAAAACCAAGAATCATGTCTATCAGTCAGGTTTGAAATAACATTTTATGAAGACCATGTACCAAAAGATCCTTCATAATGTCCTGTGTCAAGAAAGGAAACATTTCACAGAGACATTTCTAGAAATAGAAAGATAACCTCATTTTCTCATGAGCAACCTACATAGAGTAGGAGGAGAGACAACTGTAGCATTACATCTGCAGACTCCCTCAAGACTGAGAAGACATCAAAGAACAGCAATAAAGAGAAGCATTTATTCAGTCTGGTATCTCTGCTTTCCCGTCTTCTTGGAGGCCCAGGTGACAATACAATTCTTCCCTTTACATGGCTCTTGCAAGTTTCCTGAAGATGTGGAAGACTCTGTAGGTTACATGATAACATCTTTATTTATTTACTGTTTCAAAATATGCATCGGTTCTTCTCACTAAAGCTTGCTGAGCACTGCTTAAATTATATTCACTGGAAGATGACAGCAACTATGAAAGGAGCTATGATTTTTGGTCTATTACGATCGACGGCCATATAAAGCAGTACGATTCATATAGCTGAAGTCTTATGGAGAGTTAACTTTGTTAGCTGTTAGGGCAGTTATATAGTGGGCTGCTTACACACCTTTCATTCTAGGTAATTGTAACAACAGGCCTCAAAAATATATCATGCACATCTATATTCACAGATGTGAAGGATGATTATGAAAAATAAGTCAGAAATAGAACAATGTGTGATCATGTGGAGTGTTAAAACAAAAGGGTGTTTGCTGAGATGGTTTAAATCCAGCAACAATAGTTAGTTTCAAGTTATTCTTAACACTATATGATGCTATTTAGCACATTTGAATATAGGTGTACATTATATTCAACATTAAGAAAGCAATACAGATTAAGATAATGCAGAAGCTACTATATTAAAGCATCTGTTCAGTGTGTTGTATTAGTCTCATAAAGTCAGTTATAAGTCCATGAAATTTTCAGGCTTTTTCCAGCACTTGAAAACCTGTCTTATCAGAAAACCAGGCCCCAGATTTCATTTCACTGAAGTAAATATAAAAATGCCCATGGACTTCCAGAACATTTGTACGAATATTGGTTTGAAGTTCCAGATGTTCAACTTTTTTTTTGAATGACACCAACATTAGTGTTAATAAATTTTCTCTCAGAGGAAGGGACTATTATTGGATTAGTCTTGAAGTACAGGAATCTTTATGATCTCTTACAGCTGAGCATGACACAGTGTTCTTAATGAAACTCAATATTTTCAAAAGTCAGATCGTGTTTTGCACTTTTGATATAAGCTTGATGATGGATAGTGGGTAGACTAAGAAACTTTTTTGGTACTTCTCACCCACAATTCTCAGCTAAACCACATTGCCTAAATATGATGTATTTTTATTATTCCATTAATATATTTGGAGCGGAGGAGGGAGTCATACTTACTAAAACATGGAGGATTCCTTGAATGAAAATCCATTGTATTTTAAAATAGATATTAATATTTCATATCTGAAGGTAGTCCTGGTGGTGAAAATAGGTATAATAATGATTCACAATGCTACTTGCAATGTCAGTTCCATTTTCAGTGATGTGGGAAGTGGAGGGAGAGAAAGAAAGAAGATCTGTGTAACTGTATAATTTTACTTTTGTCATGCAATGCAGTAATAGTGCATGAAGTAAGATTGCCATTGCTTCCTTAATATAATTTACCCTACCTTTCACTTCCACTTGCAGCAAATCCATCCTAATAAGTTATATGAAGCAAGTGCTAGGATTTTTTACACAAGTAGAAAGGACAGTGATTGTCTCAGAGAATTTCCTTCCTACTGTGTTTATTTCCACTTAAGTTAAAACAAAATTGATTGAAAGAAATAAAAGCTGGGATAATAGAAGAAGGGAATGGAAAATTGCATACCAAGCAAAAAAGCCCCCCAAAACAAACAAAAAACACAAACCAAACAAAAAAATCCACCAATTTTGCTAGTCAGTAAGATATGTGGGGAGATAAAATAAAAGCGTAAAAGAAAGAAGTAATCTCTGTGTAAAGAATAATGAGGGTACTGCCCCTTGTGACCCTAAATGAGACAAATTGACTTGTATCTCAGAAGTCATTCTAATGAAAGAGGAGGTACTGCAGAAACAGTGTCCTCTATTGTAGTGTTTGCTTTCAGTAAGTGCTGTTCTGAAGCTTCACCTAGTTGGTGTTTTCTTCAACACCATGCAGGCAAGTTACATCTCCCACAGCACCTGGGTGCTTTACAGTGTTATATGTATCTATTTTTATAAGGCAGTCTTGCTGTCTTGCAGGTAGGAAATAATTTTTTTAAAAAAACCTGCTGATTACAGCATCAAAAAGTTGAATCAATTGTACCTTTGAGAGTGGCTGTTCTCGTAATTTAGGCTCAGGGTAACCAGTAGGGAAATATACTTTGAGATGGTTACCCAAGTGTCTTCTACGCAGAGTGAAGAGAATGAAGTGGAAGAAGAAAGACGAAGCACACAGAAGATGCTGGCATCAGCTCGTTCTATTATGTGTCATTTTAATGCCCACATAGGTGTCTCGTGCCGAATTGAAGATTCCTGGATTTTGGATTGGTAGTGAAAATAAATCAAAGGCACACCTTTGTTTTCAAGTCCGAAACGAATTTTTGTGCTTAGCTCTCTTGAAACAATAATAAGAGAAAGTATCTCAATTTCTAACAATGCAAATTTCTGAGGTTATTTTAAATTGGCAGCTTTTGGGAGTTCCTTCTGTTGGGGGCAGAATGAGTAAATAATGTTTGCATGAGGTACATTTCATTCAAAAATCAAACTACATAAATTATAAATCACAGGAAAGGTAGAAAAACAAACTATCTCTCTGCAATTCTTCACTTCTTTCTTATGAACTGCTATTGTGTTAAGAAGAGATACCTCACAATAAGCCACAAAGCAATAACAGTTTCATTTCCCTCTTCCAAATTCTTCCCTCTTTGGCAACAGAAGTTATTTCTAAACAATAGACTCCACTCTGTCATCTTAATAACATATGCTGCTATGCAAACATGATATTATGAAAAGTAATTTCAGTTTCAGTAGGGAAAAAAATCCATCTCTGAAAATCTGGTTTTTAACCTTAAAAGGAGAAACAAAGTGCCCACTGCTGAGTTATTATAAATCAAATATATAGCAGTTAATTAATTAGAAATCTACATTCATTCAAATACAAGAGTCTCTCTGTGCTATAAAAAAACCCAAAAACCCAATCAAATTCACTTAATTTTCACTATATAAGAACAGTAACATAGTTAAAAAACTGTTATGGGTGAAGTTTGCATTCCGAATTGACAGTCCCCCCTTTTAAAACATGAGTCATAGAGAAGCATGAAAGGAGGAAAATTACTAATATTTTTATTTTAGGGAAAAGGCAAAGACTAAGGTCTATCTACTAAGGTCTCTCTATTTTTGCTGGAGATGAGATATTCATTATGCGTATCATTCAGAGTATAAAGGTTATGATTTTAAGTTGTCGGCAGAAACAGTTGTCCCGGAAAAGATTAAGAGCACATGTTAGAAGCCTGAAGTTGACCCTATGAGTATATGTTCACTTCCCCCCACACTCTTCAGCCTCATCCAGTTTCCAAGGAAGAAGCAACTAAAAAGCTAAAACAATTATCTGTGATGGGAGCATTTCAGTCATACTTACTTGATGCTGTATACTTTAGACTATTCATCAAAACGTGTCCTGAAATATCTGAGGTATCCATCAAAATATCTCCTGGTATACCTATACCAGGTATACGTATTTAAAGATTGCAGCACTGTCGTGCAGTGCAAAAACTGCTGTGCTACACAGTGCCAGCCAAATAGAAATCCTTTGTTAATGTTAATAAAAAGGTACTCTCCCATCATATGGTTATAGAGTTATTTCAGATAAGTCAATCATGTTTTGAACTACAAAGCTTTAAAATAATCAGCCAAGCTACAAATCTGTTCCAATCTAAGACTCCCGTAGCTCAGTCACACATCAGAGTTTCAGTCTTAATTGTTGCTTTGAGCAGCACACATTGCCCTAACAGGCTCAGAAAATAACAGCCCTGGTCAACATACACATAGCTCAGCAAACACCCAGGCATCAGGAATCAAAAGCAATGGTTCAGTCCCTTTAAGTCTCAAAAAAATGCCAAGATGTAATAGCCCATATTGTCAATTTTTTTAAATTTTATTTTGACTGAAAGTAATTTTTCTAGTTTATTCTGGTATGCCATGCTTGAAAGTGCTCAAGGCCAGTTTGGATTAGACTTTGATCAAACTGCTCTAGTGTAAGGTGTCCCTGTTCATGATAGGAGTGATGGAACTAGATGATTGTTAAGATCCCTTCCAATCTAGACCATTCTATCACTCTGTGATTTTCAGTGTATGAATTTATACCGCTTTACAACACTAAAGTCATATACCTTTTAAGAGTGTCATTTTTACCACAGAAACAATTTATTTACAACGTAGCTGTTGAGAGCTGACAATTTTATAATTTTGAAGTCTAAAAGGTCTTTTAGGCAAACATATCCATGTTTCACACATTTCAGTCATAGTTAGATCCATAAGGAAACAGAATTCCAGCAATATAAAAAAACATCACTTAGAAAACATAACAAAGAATTACTGATCTGGTTTGACAGGGTTTCTAGCCTTTATTGCTGGATAGGCTGTAATGCCATGCACAGCATAAAGAAAATAGAAGCATATGAATAAATTATACTTTTCTTTAAAAAGGTTGATGTTTAATCACACACATGATTGTAGACTGAAAAATACTTCTACAGACCTTCTCTCTTGTATTACATATCGGTGAAGATGAGAAGCTGGCAGCTCAGAACTACCATTTTTAGAAAAATGCATCTCTTTGAGGGAGCTTTCTCATGGTTGGGAAAAGAAAAATCAAGAGTGGTAAAAAAAAAAAAAAATAGTAATACCCTTTAAACTAAATGGTGTAAGGTGTAGATGTACCCCACAAGTCTAAGTGTCTTACTCGAATTTATTCAGGGCTACTGTGGATGTCTCTATTACACTTTTAAACATAAAGAGATAAAAAACTGATTTATAAATAATCTGACAATATGTGCATCTGTTTAGGTCATCACTCTAGTTTCAGAAACACAAACATATTTTATTACTCAGGAATATTTCAAGCTTTTTCTTGGACAGCTGTAGTTGTGTTTCCTTTCTTCAAAGAAACATAAAAATACCACACCTGTGAGATGTTACATGAAGTCAAAGAACCTTACTTTTAAAGATGCAAGATTAAAGTCTATTATTAAACAAACAAGCAAGCAAAAAAACCCCACCAACAGAATCAAAACCACAAAAAACCCCAAACCAAACCAAAAAAATCACCCAATTTTGTGGCAACTGAAGAGGAAGCAGCAAAGGAACATGTTTTCAACACATACAAAGAGGATGTAAAGAGATAGGGCAGCTACCCACTGCATTGAAACTGAATGCAGAACTTTACAATCAGAGGTTTTTCATTACAAGCTGCATTTCCAAACAGTTATTTTGCAGGAGTTTAAGCATAAACATTCTTTTAACTTAAATTTTAGAAACTGAGTACTCAAAAGAAGAAAGCTTTCAGATATTGATTTTGCTACTGCAGTAGAGAATTTCATTGGAAAATAGCCTAATTTGAGGGAAGATTCTCTTGTTTCTCTCAGTTATGGCAATGACTTTGTCATGGAAACCCCTTGTTCACTGATTTGCTTGTTGGTTTACTGTAAACCAACATCAAATGGCTGAATATAGATGAGAAAGCTGACGTTCTCCAGTACATTTGAATTATAACTACTATAATTTTAAGCAAAGAAATCATATTCTCAATTTTTTCCCATAGGTACAACAGTATTTTCTACTAAGGCATCACATGCATATTCTAACAAAAATATGAGAATGAGAACTATGAGCACAGTGTGATACTCAGTAAATTATTAGAATATACCAGTGTGAGTAGGCTTTTATATTGAAATGTATTTATTGTGAGGGATACTACTGGACACCACTACATGACTGATGTAATCAGGTAATGCCATTTATTATTGTGAAAACACCCCTTAAATAACACACACTGCACACACACTGCACACACACTGCAAGCCACCTCGTGATTGGATAATGCGAATAACACACAACTGTATTGGTGTAAAATAAAGTCCTTGTGAGCACTCTCGGTGGCCACTGTTTTTCAGTCTTCTGCTGCAGCTTTTGTAAGTTTACATTCCTCTCCTTGTTGATCTCCATGGAGACTTCTTAAAATAACTTTTCACTGCAGTCATAAAGGCCCCACAGCATAACTGCATCCAGTGCACTGAGGTCGCTCACATGTCCATTTTCTGCAAGAAATTCTCCAACATATATTGTCTGATTTTGTCTTTTTTTTCTGGAGTGAAGGTCTATCCCATGAATTTTTTCAGAAATCATTATAATGCCTGCCTGCCTTTAAATAAGAGAATAATTTATCTTGTATATCCCACGTACTATGCCAACAGCATCATGATGTCAGGTTTCCACCACTTTGGAAAAGAAACATAAACTACATTAATTGCAATCATCCTGGAAGTTTGACCAAACATTTTGGTAAGGAAATTGGTAGCCCGGATGAAGCACATTTACACCAATGTATGCAGTATGGGTAGGAAACAGGATGAGCCACAAGCCATTATGCAAAATGAAAGCTATGATGTAGTCATCACAGAAACACGGTGGGATGACTCACATGATGGGAGTGCTGCAACTGATGTCTGTAAGCTCTTCAGAAGGGACAGTCAAGTAGGATAGTCAAGTAAGGAGAGGCAGTGGGTTGACTGTACATTAGGAATATACATATTACTTATACTGTTTTGACAGTATAGAGCTCAAGGAGAGTGATGATAAGGTTGAATGCCTATGGACATAGTTAGTGACCTGCTGTACCACTTAGACACTCACAGGTTTATGAGTTTGGATGGGATTCATTTGAGTGTATTGAGAGAACTGGCAGAAGAGCTCACCAAGCCATTTTCAATCATTTATCATAGTCTGCAAGGGTCAATCTCTTTTCACAGGCAACTAATGACAGGTCAAGGGGACATAGCCTCAAGTTGCACCAGGGAAGGTTCATGTTGGACACCAGGAAGAATTAAGCATTGGAACGGGTTGCCTAGGGAGGTGGTGGAGTCACCATCCCTGGAAGTGTTCAAAAAATGACTGGAATTACCACTTAGTGGTATGTGGTTAGTGCCATGGTTTAGTGGGCATGGTGGTGTTTGGGTAAAGGTTGGACTTGATAATCTTGGAGGTTTAGTCCAACCTTAATGATTCTATGATTCTATTCTATGATGGTGTATTAAAGAAGTAACTTATGGCCTAAAAACAATTAATGCCAAATCAGACACCATTAATTGCTTTAGTTATAGGTCCATCGTTTATGTGCTTTCACAGCATGAAGGGGAAGACAGAGAAATAAAGGTAAGGGGGCATAAATGCAAATCACAGTTTTACTTTGCTGATATATCTACTTTTCTGCTTTCAGGGAAATTGAGGAAAATGAAAATGAATTACAACTGGGAAAGTGTATGTCATTACTCTATACAGAGAACATTGTAAATTCCAGCAATCAGTGTATTTGGTCATCAAAATGCCCGAACAGTCCTGGCAATTCTTGCATAATCTAAATTACCAAAAGATACCTCTATATAACTTCTGTAATTGTGGTATTAAAATGTTCTGGTTTAGATTCCAAAAAGTAAGGCAAATATCACTAACCTACAAATTATAATGGAAATATAAATTATAATAATTATTCACCTTATAACTTACTTAGATTAAATAATTCTTGACCTTACATGACATTTAATTTGATTAGCATTATATATTTAAGTGCATTGTTTCCATGATAAAGAGAAAATATTCTACTTCAATATCATGGTGAAAATTAATTCTGTCCTCAGTATGACTTTAGACTTACAGTGACATTTCAGTAATGTCATGTCATCTACATTACTCTGCTCCCTGCTTTTTAAATTTTTCATGTATTCAGACATGATCCAGGATCTGAATAATTGCATGTTTCACTACAGTCAAGGTAGTAATGTTTTTCATTATTACTAGTCTGTGATCAAAATGCAGAAAATAGAATGTTGACGTGTACTTTTTAAAAGAAAGAAAGGGAAAGCCTTTATCCTACTATTGAATTGTTTTCAATAAGAAAAGAAAATTTATCAAACCCAAATTCTCATAATTTATAACATGCAAATTATAACAAGTTGAATACAACAACCAAAAAAATAAGCCACACTCTGCTAATGTCAGGATTAAAAAAAGAAATATTTATCTCAGCTAAATTTAATAAAGCTATCTTGGGTCCTGCTAACAATTCAGACAAAGGATTATTAGATATTGCATAGACTCCTGAAGGTTTATGCAGGACGTTGGACAGATTTTACGTATTACTTGGAATCCCCTACTGCTAAGAACTATTCTTAAAATTCCTTCCTGCAGTTAGCTTAACATTAAATCCCACATATCTATACAAGTTTCAGTTACACTTCTGGATTTCATTGTATTCATATCTAAAGTATAATTATTTCAGAAAAAACCAGCTGTGATCAGGCATCTTCCTCCCCTTGGGTGGCACACACCAGACTTAGCAGTAAAACAATGATCCTTGCTGCCACCTCCCAACTGAAAGTAGCACAAGCTCTTATCCAGCAGGTTGTCCCAGTGCAGAGCCCTCAAGTTTTTAACAATCATTTGCTTGACTAAGCTCTGAAACAGAAGTATTCATACCATCAGTACCAGCCCCTCCAGAAGCTGGAGCTACCCACATCCTTTTTCAGCTTTCAAGTCTGACTATTGTCTCGCACCTTGTCCTGCAAGAGCCTGAGATGCTGTCAGGGGTACTAGAGCAGAAGTCAGGGTTAAATTTGTGTATGTATAACAAATCTGGCCTCAAATTCTACTTCACGCAAGAGCATGCCTACCAATAGAAACCCATCAGATGTTGTTTATATATGTAATAGTTTCATGTCAGATATTTCATTGCTAATTTATGCTATAGCTTGACTACTGAGACTTCTGTATTGCAAAATCGGTTAAAGAGTGCCAACAAATGTAAGTCCCTCGTGTTTCATAGCATGTTTTATACATGCTTAGACATACAAACATTTTCTTTCTAGGGATGAAGTTTACCCAGCCATAAGGAACTTCTTTTTCAATTTTTTCCTTCCTTTACAGTGAAATATTAAACAGATTCTTCCTGCTCCCTATCTGTTGTCATTAATGACTCTAGCATTACCATGAGCTTCATACTCTGGTTTCAAAACAGAGACACTAATCAGATGCCTTAAGCTGACTCACAATTTATTCTCAGATTAAAGCTATGCTACTTTTAACATATTTGTTAAAATGAAGAAGCAAATAGGTTTTTCGCCTAGTTTCAATCAAGCTCTAACAAAATTTCAGTACAAAAATCCTCAGCCCCATTTATTAGGGCTCCAATATATTGTTGAAAATCTCAGTTATAACTCCCGTTCAATGCAGAATTTTTCACGACTCAGTGACCTTTCAAAAGAACACAGAATCAAATGCCTCCTCTTTATACATTATCATCAAAAACATTGGCAAATCACATCTTTCCATGGCTTACACATGAAACGAAAAGAAAACTGTTGTTTAGACGTTTGTTTTTCCTGTAAGCATATGATTACATTCCAATCAAAGCAGAACTCTCTATTTACAAATTCATGTAGATCAAAATAGACCAGGGATTTGTATGGGCTCTTATGACGTAGGACTGCAGGGTTTTGCATATCAGGTTCACAGGGTGTCACAGTGGGAGTCATCAGGATTATGTGAAAACAACAGGCTTCCTCATCTGCTCCAGCAGCTCTTTGGAATTGTCAGCCTGAGTGAAAACTACTGAAACCACACCCTACTTCAAGGAGAGATCTGATACTTGAAAGTAACTGTCAGGGTGAGTTGTTTGAGTGTTTTTGTTACAGTTTTGTGGAGTGCACTCTTTCCTTACATAAGCCCAAGGTGCTCTACTGCTTTCTTTTTTTGGAGGCTTTTGGCAGAAGAGCTGCTACATTGAACCTGGAAGTCAGCCGGAACTCAAGCAAAAATCCCATTTGCGCTTTTCTACCTAGACTAATAGATGAACCTAAACCATTATTTTCGACTTAAACCACCTAATCATGAAGTGCCTTCTACATGAAAAATCACTTGTTTGAAGATAAGAATAATTTATTTTGAACAAAAGCAATACTTTTTTGTATTGCAGCATTGGCTAAGTTGCATGGAGCTTATTTTAATTGTAAAAGTTTGACAGGTTAGAGAAAGTAAATCTGAACTTAAAAAGAGTCTGATAAAGTCTTTTTCTTTTCTTCAAACACAGCTGAGTGTGAGCTATTATTTTGAAGCATTTTGTAATTTAACCAGATATGAATTTGAAAGAATTTATCATTACTAGTAAAGCATAGTAATTATATGGAAACCTGACATCTTACCCTGCTGGAAGAGACCAAGTCCATGTGGAGACTCCGACTATGCCTACATTATAAAGTAATAGGGAGGAATATATGTACGTCTGTGAGCTGAGCAGCTGGCACAGGACTTGACATTGACACTACATATGCTTTAAATGATTAAAACTTACTTCAGATCAGTCTAGATCTGAGGATAAAATGCCCATAGAAGTGAGAGTGCACTGGGTGCATTCCTGGGATTCATCAGCCAGTTTATTTTTACCAGCAGGGAATCGAGTCCATGCTCTTGAAGTCTATTTCATTATTTTGCTCCAAGTATGGTTCAAAGGAGCCACTAGGATATTTACTACTCCTAGTCCTAGCACTAGAACTATTGTAGGTGTGCCCACTACTTACTAAGGTGACAGTGTTTCAGGTGTCCTCTCTGTTCTCCTTTGACACATGACTGGCATTTCCACGCCTCTACCATGAATACTCACTTCTGAGACCCAAACCATCACAGGCCTCAGAAAGGATGTAAATATTCAGTAAGGGGGAATTGTACCTACCTAAAATAAACTTGAATTAAATTTCCTTTAAGAAATGGAGAAAAGGGGAGAGATAGCAGCTACATCTTTAATTCTGACTCTTCTGTAGTGGAAAACATGGAGTTGCTGCTGGCAGCTGGGTCTTGAAAGCAACCTTTGAAATCACTACCACGTTCTGCCCTGCCTGGCCACTGGCAGACTGTGCTGTAAATAAATGTCTGTGTGCGTGTTTCTGCTTCTTTCATGTGGATAAAATTTGGCTGATGCAGTTTAGCGTAACGTCCCTTTTCACTGAAATCTACTCCTTTCTGTCTCAAAGCAGCATCTTAGCTCCTGTGCTCCTTTGTGTCACATACCTTGGAGAGCTCAAGAACCGTGGAAGAGGTGAGGCAGACACACAAGTAAAGTGGGAAATGAGGCTACAGTCTCCTTGTAACTGTAGCTCCAGGCAGATGGACCTTTCCTTTTCTTAACACGCTGTTTTCCAATATGAATCACATACTGCATTAGATATAGCAAAAGAAATAGATTTGGATTTGAATTTTTCTCATACATGTTGGTATGTACTTGACAGCCATGCAGCTGAGTGAAACAATTTGCTAAATGAGGTAGATGGGAATATCATTATGTATTTAATATTCAGCACAGTGCTTCTTAAGGCACAAAATAACAGCATGAAATAAACTGTGATGACATGCAAGTAATTTTTCTGCCTACAGGCAGTTAATGCAATAAATAAACTAATTCAGTTCTTATTAGGGCCTTAAACTTACAGCTTGTTTTTAGTTAATTTAATTAATATTTAACAAATAGCCTACAGTTAAGTAAATCACATCACAGAGAAGTAATGCTTTGTGGCAATTATTAATCTACTTGTTGATTCTTACTTAACATCTTTCAAATTATTTTGGTAAAAAAATATGGTAAACATTACCATCTCTTGTGATTATTCTGGTTTATAAGTGTTGTGGTTTCAGCCAAGAATAGAGTTAATTATTCACAGTAGCTATGAGTGATCCTGGAGCAGTGTAGGCGAGTCTAGATTGTTATTTTATACCACCCATGTCATCACTGCAGGACAGAAGTAAAGAATTCTCACTTCTGAGAAGAGACATGACTTGTAGTTGGGAAGAAAAAGATGGAACATGGAAGGTCCAGCACCATTTTGTTTTTTTGTCTTGGGGACTGTGAAGCACTGGGTTGGTCAGTGAGCACTTTTATATGTAAGTCACTCTTTTTGTATGCATCTGTTATTAATATTGTTGATGTTACTGGTCGTTTTCTTATCTCAGTGCTGGTTCTAGTAAATTGTTCTTATGTCAACTCAGGATCTCTGCCTTTTGTCTCTCTCATTGGAAGTGGCTCATGTGTTTCATTTTAGTGGGAACACTAAATTAAGCAATACCATTCCTAAACCACAACAATCAGGAATTTTGATTCAGTGGTTGTACACGAGTACTTCTTTTAATGACGAGTCTTGCTATTGGAAATTTCACAGAATATCCCAGAATATTCTGAGTTGGAAGGGACCTACAAAGGATAATTGAGTCCAACTCTTAAGTGAAGGGTCCATATGAGGATCAAACCCACAACCCTGATGTAATTAGCACCTGCTCTAACCAACCCCTGACTAATCTCCAGGTAGTTTCTTGATTCTGCTCTTATATCTGGCCACTGCTAGATTTGGTACCAGCCTTAAAAAAAATAAGGAATCCTTGAAATTTTTTATCAGCTATATTACATTTATATGATTACTAAACTAGATTTCTGTTGCCCAACTGTTCTAAAAGAGTAAGAAGCTTGATTGACTTCTGTTTACACTAAGAAAAAGACCCCCTAACATAATTTTCTTGTAATGAATTAATACTTAACCCATACATTTATATCTTGCAATCAACTATGTCCCCTCTCTTTCACAGAGATCACAATTTCCTGCAGCATCTTGGTTAGCAAGTCACACTTATGACCAAGAAATTACATTGTCACAGATGATGAAAACCTTCAAGAAGGAACAGCGAGTGCCTGTACTACAAAACCTGCTCTGGTTTGAAAAACCTTTTCTATGTTTATGGCAACCAGGGAAGTAATTTGTCCTACTTAAAGTAAAAGCAAGTTCAGCATTTCAGCAAGGTTTTTTTTCTCCCTTAAATGATGTAAAGCTTATCTTCATGAGATAAGAGATGAACAAATTGAGTGCTTGACTCAGCATATACACAGAAGTATATTAGAGAGAGATGAAATAAAACTAAAATACATTTGGTAGATTTCCCTCCTTCAGCCTATCCCTTGCTCTCACAAGCAGTGTGTTGCATCAAAATGATTCAAAAAGGAAATGATGGTCTGGATTTTGAGCCAGTGTACCCAAAGTACAGTGCAATACCAATGTACAGAAATTGAAGTTTGGGGACTGTATGTAATATATTGAAGACCAGTATCCATAGGCTGAATATCTAAATAGATCAAATCTTTTTGAATATGAAATTGATTTCTGTCTTCAGAAACCACCAAAGTTCTACATGTTTCTACTAGAAACAGTCCTGTCAGTTGAAGTAAGAAACTTTGTGCTTTCATGCACTACTTGTATGTGCATCTGTACGTCTATCTCCACAGGATTTTGGGGATTGAAACAGTTGACAGAAAACACTAGGCAAATAATTCAAGAATATATTGTGTCCTAGTTATGAAAAAACACATACAAGTGTGCTACATTCAAATTATATTCCTCTCTCTTTAAAGTAAGAACACTCTTTGTTGAATAAAGCTTTGCCAGCCTTGTGATTTACTTCAATCATCATACCATTACTTGGATCCATTTAAACATCTGTTGGACTTACTTTCATAGAGTTACATGTATACATACAGCTTTAGGTTTCTTACACTATATTTAAGACTTATTTGTTGAGGTTTTCTTGGTAAAATACAACATTTACAGAAGCAGCTTAGGCAGCTACACTGTAGTTTTCTATTGAATAAGACTGCTTTGGTGTGAAGAGAGGTTTTCTTTTTCTTTCCTCCCTCCCACTCAGCCACAAACTTGCTCTCTCTAACTGTTGGCTTACATTTTGGTGCAGATTTTTTCTAGGATGATGAGCACATTAAATGCTGGACCTATGGAATAAAGAAGCTCCACTAATCTCCAGTGCTAGTACACTGAAATAATTCTGATAGTAGTAATGAATGTTCAAGAGGCATATCTGCTCAAATGTTATAGTTTATCTTTTATTATTTTTCATTGCTCTGATGCAATATAACCCTCTGTTCAGTGTATTCCTTCCAGGTAGAGCTACACCAGCAGTCTGGCAGGGACATCCTTGTCACTTTACACAGTCCCAGGATGGTATTAGGAGATTCCAACAGGTTTTGCAGCAGCCCATGTGAACTTACTGCATGTTTAATCTTCCCAGGAGTGTGACCTGCTGTTTGGTTCAAATCCAGCCAAGCCCCACACAGCCACTCACTCAGTCCCCCACCAGTGGGATCAGGGAGACAACTGAAAGGGTAAAAGCTAGAAAACTCCTGGGTTGAGATAAAAACTGATAATTAGGAAAAGCAAAAGCCATGATGCAAGCAAAGCAAAACAAGGAGTTAATTCACTGCTGCCCATGGGCAGGCAGGTGTTCAGCCATCTTCAGTATAGCAGGGCTGCTGCCGTCACCCCAAATGTCCGTCTTTCTTCTTTCTTCCCCCACTTTATATACTGATCATGATGTCATATGATATGGACTAACACTTTGGTCAATTTAGGTCACCTGTCCTGGCTATGTCTCCTACCAGTCTCCCATGTACCTTCATCTTTTTTGACAATGTGGCAGTACAAAAAGCAGAAAAGACCTTGGCTCTGTTTAAGCTCTGCCCAGCAAGAGAAGAAACATCTCGTATTTTCAACCCTGCGTACAGCACAGATCCAAAACATAGCCCCATACCAGCCACTATGAAGAAAATTATCTCTACACCAGCCAAAACCAACAGGTTAATTAAGCCATGTATTTCTGTTCCTCTTTTCCCCATGCTTAGGGCAATTACTCATGTTGACACGAACAGGAAAATAATTCACCAACAAGTTTTATTCAAAACACAAAAGATGAGTTCATTTCTTGCTAATACATAGTGTAACATATTAGGTATGTAAATAGAAAATACTTGTTGCCATGCTTAAAGTAATAGAGAAAATATCAGTATGACAACACAACTCTAATATTAATATAAGCATTTGTCTTGAATTGCAGGCTTGTGTATTTATTTACGTGATAATTTTATCTCCTGGAATTTCTGTTAGGAAATTAGACATAGGATTACATGGTACATGCAGGCTTCCCAAAAATACAGTATCTTTTTCATAGTGAAGTCACTAAGTAATTAGAATGGACTAAACTACATTTTTCCTATCCAAAAAGAGTTTGGACTACACATCCATTTCCTGTAACTAAACCTCAATTTTTAAGCCTCTCTTCTTTCAGGCCCAGTTATCATGAGAGTGTGAAATACCTGAATAATAACTTTTCATTCATATATTCTCTTTTCTCCAGAGGAAAAAATAAAATTGAATCCCACTATCTTATTGATAATGTCAATTTATAGAAAAAGCAGCAGAAAAACATGTTTTCTATACACGAGAATCATTTATGGTAAATTTTGAACTCTTCAAAATTCTGCTTCTGCAAAGCCTTACATATCTCTTTTTAATGGAAAGGTTATCAAATTTCTGTGATTTCTGAAGTTTGTGTGATTCATACATGTATTTCCAACAGGTCTTGTTACATAAAAGTGGTAGCCATGATAATGGCAATAGTTTTATTTCAGTACATGAAAACTATTTTGTGTTCATTTATTCTAATCATCACTCTCAAAAAACAGGATCCAATTCTGCCTTTAGTTATAAACATGAGCTCCCTCCTGACATAAGCAATAGAAGCTGGGTATGGGTCAAAGAGTAAATTTGGACAAAGGCTTCCATCATACTTGGGACGGACACACGACAAGATATCCAAGAAAGTAAAGTGTAGATCCCGTTTATTTTTAGCACAACTACTTTATATATCACTGCTAAGTGTGCGTGCATTAACATTATTGGTGCTTATTACATACAAACAATTACTCACTGGCCACAGTGGCAACTTTCGGTCTCTGTACTGATTCATCCATCTTGTTATTCCTTATTTTGTAGTTTTCTGAGTTCTCAAAACATTTGTAAGTTGTTTACCATTCTCTAGCTCAGGGCTGTAACTTCTATGGGTACGCAATTATCTCATCAAGGCCAATTTCTTCTTGCTCTGCCAAGAGGTCTGCAGATTCACTGTAGTCCCCCACAGGCTTCCATGCAAACAAGGATACAGCAGATGCAAGAACCACCACACTGAATCTGTGGACCAATTAAGCTGCAAAAAATCCCAAGCAAACAACATCAACAACAAAAAAAGAAGATATGAAGGTCATTAAATTTTGTACTAAATAGACAAGTACACATCTTGGATGCTCTCATCACGAGGAACTGGCAAGACCAGCAAACAGGACTTCAAAGAGTTTATTGGGTTTCCTTTTTTTTTTTTTTTTTCACTCTTGGAAAATTACTCCTAATATCTGAGATCCTATTTGCAAGAGATTGAGTTCAGCACTTCACTCAAGTGAGTCTGGTTTTGATAGCTGTACCATATTTTGAAATGCAACAATTCTTTAATGACAAATAATAAAAAATAGGTGAATTAAGTGTTAACATTTTTAGAGTTGGTTTTCTGGAGAAAATAATTGTGAATTCTGTAAGATATGCTAAGAAGGAAATCAAAGGCTTATACATGTTTTGATATGTACCAAGGAGATGTCATCAAACAGATCAGGTAGCACTGTGGGGTATACAATATTTTCTAAACTATGTTAAGTATCAATGTTTGCAGATGTGACGAAAAGTTGTGATCCAGGGCTAAAATACAATTTTAGCTGTAGCTTATTTTAGTAAATGGAACTGATTGACAAAGTGTGAGCAATGAATTGCATTAATTATGCATGAAATATGGATATATATTTAAGAACCAGCTTAAAGAAACATCAATTCTAAAATGTATTTTATGAGATGCATTTATCATTTTTAGCATAATAGAATTTAAGTTATATCTTAAGAAGGGATTTTTCATTCACAGTGGATGGAGAGAGTTGCCTGCCTGAAGAATTTAGACCCCTAAAAGAACCAAACATTCTAATTGAATCATTCTGAAGTATTTCTCATGCTAGTTACTTCTCAGCTGAGATGGAATTTAAAGAAAAATATAATAAAAAAGCCTAGTTTTCAGTTATATCATACATATACTGGCAATTCTACCAGCATATAAATTAAAAATGTGATTTGCTGTAAAGAATTGTCCCGAATATAATGTTTTATTCAGGCTTTTTTAATATTTTGCATTTTTCATTTATCTGCTAAGATGATTGGCTATATGCTCACACAGTACAGAACCTTTGTTTCTGCCACTGAGGGTTGTGACAGTACTTCACCAGGCACTTGCAGTCTAACACTGCAGACATTTGATCCTGTATCCCATATATGCAGTCTTAAAAGTTATGCTTGATAGTTATGCTGTTTGATAGATCATCATCAAGGATAACATTCCCTGTTCTAATTGCTATCTATAACTGTAAAAGCCTCCTATTTAAACAGAGAACAGCAACTACCAGAGGTCAAAAATATCCTGAAATTGAACTCTGTTACAAATATTTTCTAGAAGTAAATTAGGAATATACTGGAATTCTTCTGGCTCACTACTCTGCATCCTTCACTTGATCAGATGACTGGATTATTAGTAAGGATAAGCAGACACCTTCAAGAAATAAAGCACTATTAAGAGTGTTCTTGGGAAACTATTTTTCTTCATTTATTTGTGCAACTTTGCTGATTTTGGTAAATTCTGTTGACAGAAAATTGCACATTCATTACTATCAATAAATGTAGAAAAATGGTCAAAAAATATTCTTGATTTTTCTTTGTTTACATGCTTGTCATGTAAACAAATAAAATAAAAGTATCTCAGGAATACTCTTGGGTAAAAAGACACATGTGAAATAGCAATGTCTTCTTTCCCTCACTACCTTTCGTTGCCATGGAAATGTTTCTTTTGAAAGTACAGTTTTGCTACATGACCTTAAAGACAAGCACACATGAAAAAATAAAAAAGTCATCCAGAGTTGCTTTGGTCTTTACATTACATGCAATAAATTGCCTCTA
>VWZG01009716.1:106210-122292 GCA_013396735.1 Grallaria varia
TTAGAAATAGAAATGTTAGCTATAAACATTTTACTGATGTAAGAGGCACAGACTAGAACAAGCACCTCACAGGCTAGTTGTATCCTTAGGGGAAACTGAGGGGAATATGCTTAATTGCTACTTCTGAAGTGAAGAAGGATGGGAAGAAAGAAGTATGTTATACCTGTGGTTAATGAAAGGAATTCAGTAGAGGTTTGGAGAGCTTTTGTGAAAGTTCAGCAGACTGAACTGAGAGCACTTGTAATAACATTATATCATCAGATATCCTAACTGGATAGTCAATCAATTAAATGGAAATTTCAAAATAATTTTAAATGAAAAGGGGATAAGATTTCCTATTGTTTAATCCCCTCCATCCTGCCTTTTAAATACAGTATTTTCTGTAAAGAGCCAGCTAAGGAAACATAATTAAAAAAAACCCAAACAAACAAACAAAAAAAAACCGAACCAAAAACCAACACCCAAAATCAAACAAAAACATAAACGAACAAAAAACAAACAAGAAAGGAAGATAAAGACAGGACACTATCAAATAGGCATCAAATATTGCAGCCTAAAGAATATATCTTAGAAGAGAAGCAATGAGGTGAAAAACAGTGGAAAATAAAACAGATGGACTTTGTGACATGATACATCATCAAGGATTTATATTTTTGTTAAAAGACTCATAAAATCTTCATAGTATTGTTACAGCAACTGAAATTCTAGACAATAAGAAATATCTGGAAACATTAGCAAGGTGAAAACTTGTAAAGCAAAATGTATTTCTTAGAATGTTAGTAGGAACCCACTAGGATTTATAACTTAAATTTCATGCTAAACTCCAAAATTTGTTTCATGAAACAAAAACACTTTTCAGCAATATCTTGTAGAAAGAAAGCATATTACAGGTTCTGTGCATTCTGAATGTATAGAGACAGTTCACACAATGATGCTGAGAAGACAATGCATTAACTGTCACTCCTGTTGTAATGGGTGGATGATTACTGTTTACAAAGGACCTCCATCTCCTTCCATCTCTCCTTCACAAAGATGCCCTGAAAGACTGGCTCGCCAAACTCCAGTGCCCACGTGTATGAAGGAATGACTGACTGACAGACTGAGCACTAAAGCTACAACAGCAAGTTCTGCTTCACCTACAGTGCTATCAGAGAATTGTATGACTGAAAGGGTTCCTCACCCAGGCCACTGCCTCTCACCTCTCACAGCTCTTTATAAAAGGAAGTCTGAATGGATCATGAAGCAGACCCTGAATCATCACAGTTTTCTTGTAGATTATGAGATTAAAATAAGGATCCATTAGTGATAGTGCACCAAGCTAAAAACTGACTGAACAAGTCAGGAACTATTACAGGTTTTCTCTGGTCAATGCCACAAAGCAAAGAAACAAGCATACATAAGAGACACCTATTTAAACGGGATGATTTTTATTCTGCACTGCATATGTAAGAGAGCTACTTCAATAAGTATTCCCAGTGACATCATAGTCCAGTAAGGCACAAGTTTATGTACTTTGCTGTCATGTCAGCCTACCTAGCCACCTGTAAACAGGCTGACGATTTTGCTTATACCCTTCAGATGATTCATTGACTGCAATCACTTAGTGTGTTTTTGGAAATAAATGTCAATCTACTCTCTGGGTGTTTCTGAGTTTGCTATGAATATTAAAAGATCTTTTCCCTCTGGTGTACAACACTGCTGCGGTTTTGTGCATGATTTCAAGTGGAATAGAGAAAGCAGAACTGAAAAAGTGTACGTGAACTGGGTAGAGAGGTCGGGCTGAAATAGGGACACCAGAGCAAGAGTTTTCTGTCTGCCTTTAGTAGATGGGAAATTCAGGTTTAAAAGTGCTTGTCTTGCTAACAACTCCAGGAAAATATATGATTAATATTTCATATCGCAGAATATTATTTATCAAATGCATTCAAGTTTAACATCATATGACTTGTCAGCACTCTACTTGGTTTTCCACAACTACTAAGTTATGAAAGTTAGCACTTGATTGGTATTAAGATATGATGTCATGCTTTCAAGCCTCACTATGTATCAACAATCCACAATTTATCTGGAATTCCAACAATATTTCATTGGAGCAAACTATGTGACCTTTAGGAAGAAATAAAAATTAAAAAAAAAAAAGTAAAAATTAGAGTTCTGCCAGTACTTTTCCCCAACACTAATAGCTTAATTCCAACTCCCTTTCTGTTGACATAAACAAGATCATTTAATTGCTGGTCCTTCCGGTTGTAATCATCTCATAAATACATCAGTGCTTATGAGAAACTACGTCTGCAACAGCGAAAGATTTTTTTAATTTCCTGCAAGTATGCAATAGAAAAAAAGGGAGGTTTGTTGTTTTGTGGTTTTTTAACCTTATAATTAACATAATTTGATAACACAGTCTGTGCTTTTATTTTAACCCCAAGGAAGATCATTGTTTGTGTGATCAGAAAATCCTTCTCAGAGTACTTTAGTTTCAGATTTTAAGTATAGTAAAGGACTTCTTCAAAGAGATTGAGTGTTAGTTCAACATTTGGTAGAAAAGTATTTTAAAATTATTCAAATATTAGCAGTTTCAAACAATTAGTTCCATAGCTGAAAGAGTGACCCTGCTAGGAAAAATGCAAGAGTCCCTGTCTAGCAAAGCCCCTGCTCTGCTGGCAGGGCAGAGCCTTGTGGCTACCAGCCTGCAGGGAACAGCCGGCCCTTTGAGCACTCTGAAATTGGATCAATACTAATATTAATTTCCAGGATTTTTTCTATCCACTATTAATATTATAAAATTCATAATTATTTTCCAGTGCAAATTATCAGTAATCCAATATAATTTCCTTGTTCTTTTCAAGGAAACTCAGCAGTGGTTCCCGAAACTTGGCACTGAATTCTTGGCATCTTCTTACGCAGTCAGATATAACAGCTAAGAGGTAACATCTCAGAGACATTTAAGAGGATTTAAATGAGCAATTACTACTGGCTTTATCTGCAATGTCAGTGCATTAACACCTGTTCTGAGTTCTGAACATTTGTCTTTATTAATATTTAGGTTATGTTTTACACTAAGAGCTCCCAGGGTAAATGTCTACATAAACGTTCTGTGAGAAGGCCGTGTTCCATTCATTTCATCAGACATAACTGGATATGTAGTATGCATATTTGGAAATGGGATATGTTTTGTAAATTTGCAACAGAGCTGGAAGAATGCCTAACAGTGGTATCAATATTAACACAGATTAATCTGTTGTATTTCAGTAAGGAGTGAATCTTCAAATTTCTGTGAGTATTACACTATTTTTCCCATCTGTTTTTCAAAACTCCAAGTCAGCATCAGCTCAGTCCACAAAAGTATTTCTGTAGTCTGAAGAAACTGAACCATTGCCAACAAGGTAGAATTTTCCTGACTAAGAAAAATCATTATATCAGCAATTCTTCCTCTTAATTCTTGTGTTGAAAAAACTTCCCTGTGTGACCACCCAGGAGCCACTCTGGCAGTCCCACTTGCACCTCCTGCGCTGGGACTGAGGCCCCTTTGCAGCTACAGCCCCATGCTCACACGGTCAGACCGGTGGGTAATCCTACCTGCTCGACCCCAGGTTTCCCTTAGCAGAGTCTCTGACATCCAAATCCTTAAAATAATTTAATCACAGTGTAGTAACAAAATAACAACTCAAGCTGGATGCCTTGGAGGAGGGATCCAGAACAAAGAAACCCCTCACAACCTAAGAGCACGAGATTCTGGGGGTCATCAGCTCCTGGCGTGTCTCCAAGTGTCTGGTCCCCCGGCTGGACCACGGGTTCCCAGGCCCCTTGTTGTGCAAAGGGCTGGCAGGTCATGGCCACTGGCCTGGGGCTCCCACCACTCACAACCTGCAGCTCATGCTGTAGCTGCACACCTGCACGATATGTGTTCCTCAATACTTGTCTGTATAGGAATTAAATAGTTAATAATTAATTCTGCTCCTTCTAAAACATATAACCCTTTCAGAATGTCAGGTACCGCAGTGCCAGGTTTAGAAGAATAGGTTTAAACTCGCAGAACTAAATTGTGTTACAGAGTATAGAGCTGCCAGAGTGGGCATTATTTTGTACTATCATTAGAAGTTATATTATTTAAAGCTTTTTATTTTAAAAGCAATTAACATCAGGTTAATCACACAAAATAAACATACAGGAGCAGCATAAAAAATTTAAAGCAAACATTTGAAGCCAGTGCTGGTGAAGTAAATCAGTGTGCTTCAGAGGTAGCTTTCACTGTCATCTAAAGCAAGCAGTTGCCCATAATTCAGACACCAAAAAGTTGCTTTTCTGCAAAGAAGATGAAAGAATCCTGCATATCTGATATAAACACCCTTTTAAAGAAAAGAATAATTAAAATCCTAGAATGTGGAAAGAGGAAACTATATCTTCGCTCCCAAGTCCAAGCTCCTTTCAAATTGCACTTGACAGGTTTTTGATATCTAGCATTCTTGCATTCTCAGCCATGCTGCTGGCAATTCAGACATTTCCCTGATACATTCCAAGGCACTATGCCTTTCAGTTTCAGGGAATAGTTACATAAATATGGGCCAACAAAAGCGGTGTAATTTCTTTTTCTTTTAGACTCATTGTCAGATGGTTACCTGCACTTCTCTTTGGAAAAGGGTCATCAGGCTTTTAGTTCCTTACAACTGTCATAAATGAAGAATGGCAATTCCACTTAATCCATAAGCAGCCTCCTTAAATCAAAATCATTTTCACATGCCACTAGGAACAAAAACTCACAATGAAGAGAAGACAGTGGTGTTGGCTGTGTTTCCTCAGACTACATTTTTGAAAAGTATTGCCATGAAAGAAAGCTGAAAATACCTAAGCACTGCCTTTTATAGTGATTTTCCCTCAAAATGCACCTGCGTCTCACAGTTTGCTCTTCCCTTGGCTGGCTGCATGTGCACTGTGCATGTGTAATCATTTGACATAATAGGGAGTCTGACATGGCACTGAACTTAACAAATTGTAAAAAATACTCAATAAGAATACAGGTAGGAATATTTTGCCTGACCTTCCAGTGTTGTGGAATCCTAGAAGGAGATTGTGCAGAGGAAGAGAAAAGCCATAGATCAAGATGGAGAAGTAAAGATAGAACTGATTAATACCAGATTAATTCAGGAAGAAACAAAGACAAGCTCTGTGTACAAGAATCTAGAAAAAGCATATTAATTTTATCGTCACAATTATTATGTGTCTTACCATCAGACCATCTTGATGACTCAGACACTGATGCATTTATACTCACAAAAACCCAGAGTCAGGTACAAAATGCTTTCAAAGTCATACCACAGACGGCTATGAATATAATATAGAAAGTTTACGGCAAAAATAGAACAGAACTGACACCATGGTGTCTTCTTTAAAATTACCTCCTCTCCCCATCCCTCTCTACTTCCACATATGTATTAAAATACATGGAACTGATTATATGTTTCATAACTGATGGACATTAAACTCATAATTATTTTTTCCCTGTACAAGTACATGAGTAAACATACGAGCAAGTTAAATAGCTTTGAATTCTGGAAAACTTTTGGTTTTTTCTTCTCTGCTTTTAGAGACAGCCAGGATGGCTATTATACAAAAAACTTTGTACAGATTTTTTTTTTCTTAAAAAGTACTTCAAGTGAGAAATCTGATGTGCTGCTCAAGCCTTGAGAAAATAAGGAACTACAAATTTTCATGGACACCAACTTCACAGTCAAACCTATTATTGGCAAAAAGAACATTTGAATAGCCTTGCAATGTGTAATGATTTGTTTCTTTCTTGTGGAATTGTTCAGCATTGACAAATTTATCATAGCCCTGCTCCTCAGCCACTGGAGATGGATCAGTTAGACAATGGTGTCCAGACTGTGAATGTTTTCATTCTTTTGCTGGTTGTCAAGTCCAAGGTACTCTTATACCTATGTAGTTAAACACTATGGAAACAAAATATACCTGTTGTTTCTGACAGAGACTTACTTCACAGGACCAGGAATGGCTATGTATCTGCAACCTGAGCAAATGTAAGCCATCACCACATGATTATTTAAGTATTCTATAAAAAACCCCTGCATGCATGAACACCAATGTTAGTATGAACAGCTCTAAAAGGAGCAAAGTAACAGATCTGCTGGTGGATGGTATGCTCATAGAACATCTATATCATGTGCAATGACAATGGTGAAAAAACAAGGGGGAAGGCAGCAAGGATATATAGCAAGCTACTTGTCAACAGAAAATTTTTAGAGTAAAATACTATTAGATAAAAACAAAATGCTATAACATATTTACTACATTCTTGTTTCTTAAACATCTAAAATTAAGCAATGGTAGGGGATGCTTGCTCCACAGAGCAAAAGAAAAAGAAAAAATAAAAACACCACAGAAATAACATACTAATATTTACTATGCTATCCCTGAAAGCGAGTAAACCAGCAAGTTGACTCCTCCCAGCAGTGTATTATATTCAAAACTTCTTTGGTTTGGAATGAACATGAACCAGCAACTAGACCAGTGTCAAGATGCGTGTTGTAAAAAATAGCTCCTTCCAGGGCATGGCCTGTGAATCCAGCATGACCAGACAGCATTAGGTACAGGCTGTTGACCTGCAGGATTACTAACATGATGCCCTGTGACTGCAGCACAGCTGTGTTATTGGACATGCATAGCAAACCACTGCTGTGCAGCATCTGTTCTCCATGGAACAGAAAGTGTCCCCAAAGTGGGGCTGAACAGAATAAAAAAGTATAACAGACAGTGACAGCCATCATATTTTCATGGCAACCATAAATAATAAAAAGATACCAGCGGGAATAAATATGGCTTGTACCCTGTTGAATCATCAAAAATGGTTGTCAAGAAGAAACACAGATAAGAGATGTTAGTTCAAAGAGAGACAACCGTCTGAAAGGTACTTTTTGAGGCACAGAAAATGCAGGATATTTTAATATTGATCAGAAATAAAAACATAGCCTCTTGAGTCAGAGCTTAGTCACAAACCCAAACCATATTTTTCTGCAAACAAAACCTTTCATCAGGTGCTGCTCTTAAGCCTGGAGAAAACCCCACTTGATGGAGAGCTATATGGCAAGTTCGCATATACAGAAAAAATATACCATCCTTTCAGGACTGGATTTATCAGGAGCAACACCAGGGTAATCATCAGATCAGCTTCCTTGAAAGCCTGACATCACGTTTAGCTATGCGTTCCAGCTCACTTCACTCTTTGGCAAAGGGCCTTGGCAAGTCCCACTGAGATTTCCCTCAACACTCAGACTCCTTCACTGCAGAAGGAAAGGTCTTTCTAATTGTGGTGAGTTCACCTTGGCTGAATGCCAGGTGCCCACCCAGCCGCTCTATCACTCCCCATCCCAGCCAGACAGGGGAGAGAATAAGGGTGGAAACAAAAAAACCAGCACAAATCGTGGGTTGTGATAAGGCAGTTTATATTTATACAAATAGCAAAAGCAAAAGCAGGGTGTGCACGCACAAAGCAGAAGCAGCAATTAATCTCTACTTCCCATGTGCAGCGATGGTTGGCCACGTCTCTGGGAAGCAGGGCACCTACGTGTGTGTCAGATGTTAGCAGTCAGCCATCAGAGACAATGAGTACCTGTCTTTCCTGCTTCTTGCCCCAGCTTTTCTATCTGGGTTGACGTCATATTGGTATGGAATATCCCCTTGGTCAGTGCAGGTCAGCTGGCCTATTTGTGTCCCCTCCCAGAATCTTGCCTTGGACTGAACAGTGAGTGCTGCGCTCAGTGGTAGCCAAAATATGGGTGTGTTATCGACACCAATGCAGAGCACTGTGAGGGCTCCTAGAGGGAAGCAAATTCTGGCTCAGCCAGGCCCACCACACTAATCATCTCTTACTAGAGATGATACTAATCTCATTTTATTCAATATGCACATTAAGCAGGATATTCTAGCTGCAGTTCCAGTCTGAAACACTAATGCATAGAAGATATTTTTGTTGGCTTCTAGTTTCATAGTTCTTTGTTTTGCAGAAAATCTGATATAACATTGAGATTTGCATATAGAAATAGATGTAGTTGTGAATTAGCCAGAGTATTAAAATTAATCTCTCTTTCCGAGTAGAAAATCCAATTGCAGTACCATGCGTCTCCATCCAATAAAAGCTAAAGCTTTGTGTCAAATATTAGCACAGATGGACCATAGCTGGGACTACTTACTGTAGTGTTTTTTGTTTTTTTTTTTTCAGAAATAAAACCCATATCTGCAAGAAAGAAAATGGTGACAAGAGTTAGAACCAGGTAAATTACACAATGTACAATTAAATGAAGATTATAAGTGTATAATTTCTTTTTACTTTTTCATTACACAGTGACTAAGATGTGATGACACCTGCTCATCACATTTACTGACATGATCGTTATTGATATATTATTCAGAACTAGAAAAAGCACTAGTCCAGGGCAGTAAATCTAAATAATCAGAATTTTAAATGGAGGTTAAATTCAAATTTTTCTATACAAATGCTTTTGTGCTTTCATTAATGTGTCAGTGCTAAAATCGGGAGTCCAAACATCACACAAATTGAAATGTCACTTCTTCAGTTCATCTCTACTTGCAACAGAATAAATGAATTTGATATTAAAAGTTATTAAATGTTTTAAATATCACATTTCAGCCCAATATTCACTCCTCACCTTTACATCAAAGTGTACTTTTGACTCGTTTATGAATCACTGGAAATACAGATAATTCACAGAACAGAAAGAAAAAAACTTGACAAAAAAACCACCTGAATGACAACGGAGATCGTCAGTTGTAAACCAAGAATTTAATCAGCAATCTCAATTTTTGCTTTGACTCACTCATCCCACCAAAATAATTTGATCAAGACTCCATAGAACTTCAAAAAAGCCATTTCTCCTTGAACTTATCCAAGAGAACAGGAAAAAACTTAGAAAAAAAAAATTTTCTAGTCCTGACAGTTGTCTCATAAATGAGTTTTAACAAAGTTTTAATGTTATGAAAAAAAATCATGAATCTCATTCAGTAAGCATGATGATGATCCTTGTGCTAGACAGGAACTTTTGCATTTCTGCATACTTCTTGTGAGGTAATTACATCTGTGAATATTCTATTATGAATCTTAAAAAAATCAAATTACAGTAATGCTGTATCAGATAAAACTGAAGTGATTTAATGCATTTAGACATCTAAAAGACAAAAACACTTGAAAAGCAGTGAAAGTTTATATATCTTGCATTAGAAACTGTTTTCTGCATATTTTCTACACAGACAGAAAATGTAGTTTATTTGCATATCAAATATGAACACATAAGAAAACCTGATCATTGGGGAAATGAAGCTTATATTAACTGCTTAATTTCTGCTAACTCCATTTATAGATTTATAATTTCTCTCCAGATAAAAGAGTCTGAAGTACTTGAATCCAAAGATTTCTACAACTCTGTAATAAGAATTGAAAGGATAGAATTGCTTGTTATCATTTAACTCCATTGGTTAAGAAGGACATTGTGTGGTTCAGTGACTCAGAGAAGTAAAAGTGGACAATATTACAAGTCCACATTCAGGCACACAAATATTGTAGGCATCCATATGTATTTATTTATATGGTATTCATATGTACATATATTAATTCAGAGATGAAAATTAAATTTGTTTTCTAATGCTGAAGAAACTGTATCTCACCTTCCCCAAGAAATTTTTGTTCCTTTATAGTAACTGTCCTGGAATGGTCTTTTTTTCATTGAACACTAGGAGGAAACGTTGGATACCAGTGAGAAAAGTTCAGAGGATAAGATAAAACACAACCAAAAAAAATCACCAGCTTCCACGAGCTCAACCACTGCTCTCTGTTCATTCAAGGCAGACTCTAATGATAGCACCTTGACTTGTGTGCTGGTTTAAAAGAAAAACAGCAGGAGAAATGAACCCAACTCAAAAGAGTTTAGAAGTCAGAACTACAATTTAATAAAAAGATTATAATAGATACACTGATACAAAGGAAAACTGGTTTCAGCCCTCAAAACCCAGTTGTACAGCCCAGCCCCTTGGGTCACAAACAGAATGTTGCTTGCCAGCCCCTGTGCTGAGCACCACGTGGTCACCCTGAGTCCAAAGCCAAAAAAAANACTTGATGGCCCATTAGCAGACATGACTCCTTGGGTTGAGTGTGAAGGTGTTAATGCCTCCCAGAGGGGAGTTATCATACCTGAATCATTGGTGTGAAGACAGGGAACCTTCTTATCTCTGTTTTCTCACGCACCCAGTTCATAGCCTGAGGTGTCAGGTGTGTCCTGGGCAACTGTTGCAAACAATGCATCATTAACAGTTCATGATAAATGGCAGAGAGGGTATGGAATACACAGTTCCAGTTAAACCCACACAGTGGGTCCCAGCCACTGTAACCAGAGATTGTCAACCTGCTCTTCTCCTGAGGCAGTTCCAAATTACCTTTTGTTCCCCTTTACACTTCCAGTATCTGAATGCAATAGTAAGAATAGCAGGATAGCGCTTAAGATTCACAGAAGTACTTCATATTTGCCTGGCTGCTGTGGATATCATGTAGATGATTATATAATTAAAATGGATCACTGAAAATGAAATTAATAATAGAGACCAAAAATGCACATTTGAAAGCTGTATTTGAATCTTGCAACACAGAGAATGTTTGATTAAAAGAGTCACAGATTATTTGATTAGTTCAAAAACTGTAAGTAAATAAAAAAAAAAAAACAACAGGATATCATTTAAAAGAAATCACAAAGCAAAAAAAAGGAATTATTTTACCACCTTTAATCCCTGCACCCAGTAACTTGAGAACATTTTGAAGAAAATCAGTCAGGTCATATTTGTGCTATGTGTTTAGTGGATTGCTGATCTCAAAGGTTATGAAGTGAATGCCCTTCTCTTTCACCTCATTCTCCTTGGAGTTCTGTATTTCACCCTTCACATTTAAGCCTTCAGTACATCTAGTGTAAAGATTAACAGAGAAAACCATGATAACAGTAGTCAGAGGACTAAATACGTCTTACTAGATTTAGTCTCATTTAGTATTTTCTAATTAGTATTTTCCTATCCCTGTTGTCATCATAGACATCTGCCCTCACCACTCCTTGACTAAATGGTTTCAGAGTCTCCCAATTCCAGAAGAAATCAACACATTTAAATATGAGAGATTGTTATTGAATTAGACAGGTAAGTTGCAGGTAGGAGCAACCTGACAGATGGAACAAGTGACTCACTGAGAGCAGCTGCCCCAGTTTTCTCAGTAACACAAAGTTCAAAGTTTCTCTCTGAACTTACCAACCCATTTTTGTCCTAAACTCAATTTATCTTTCCAGTTTCTACCAAATAACTTTCAAAATCTCCTTCAGTCTCCCCAGTAGCTCAGGACATACTCACAGCACATAATAATGTAGCCTATTAGGGGATGGAAACTTTTCCTATTTATAAGCAGTTGAGAAAAATTTCTGAGGAGCTCCAGTCATGCCCCCTATCTAGAAACAGCCAGATGCTCACAGTAGGTGCTGGGTGATTATCTTGTTTCAGAGACCTAACCTCTATGCAGACTTTTGCAATAGGACACAGTAATACCCAAGTTGACAAGTACTTTCTGTTTGCGTAACCATTAACCAGTTTTCTTACAATTTTTATTCTTTCCTTGTCTGTTCCATACTTAACCTGGAGAATCTTATTTTTAAAATGTAAGGTCACAAATATATAGCTGCATCAACGAGGTTTGCTCCAAGGATGATGCTGGAATAACATAAAAAGACAGCGCTCTTGCCCTTTTAAAGTTTTATATTTGGGTTTCTTTTTTGATAATCAACTGTGGTAAAAAGTGTGTGAGAAAAAAAAGAGATGTAATCAAAGGTTGCTGCCTCACATTGCAAAATAAATTTGACTCATTGATTTGACTTTTTTTTTAATTTGATACAACACAGTATATCACTTAAAATAAGGAGTTAGTTGCCACTTGTCAAGAATTAATTATTTTTTACTCTTTAATGATCTATTAAATAAAACAATAACATTTTAAATGCAATTATTTAGATCTGCTTTTAAGTCTAAGTATGTTTTATACAGAATTTATGAACATAAAACCTGGAGAGGACAAACATGTAATGAAAAGACAAGCGAATTATTTTTAGTTATGAAGAACTAGACTATTTGACACAAAAACCCCACAAACAGTTAAAAAAAAAAATCAATTTAGCAGATATGGGAGACCGATTCTACATCACTGTTCTCTAAGTTACAGCACAAGATTACTTAGATGAGGAAGAAGATTAGTAGAAAAATTGATACTGTTTGATATATGGGTTCGGTTTTCGGCAGAGACAGGACTCATTAGCAAGGGTTTACATTCGTATTTGTTGTATCAGTATTATGTTAATATTTTTAAGGTCATACTTACCATCTGGTTACATAAAATAACTTCCAAATTCTTTAATTATTTTTACTTCACAATTACTCTCTTTGGATCCTAAGCATCAAGTTAACTAAATTACATCACATTATTTCTACATTGCAGTTTAGACCAAGCACTTCTCTTCATTTATTAACAAAATACCGTTCCTACCTGCTCAGCAAGTTAATGTCTGCGGTTCCATTTTTCTATTTAGATTAGATATTAGGAAGGAATTCTTTACTGTGAGGGTGCTGAGTTCCTGAAACAGGTTGCCCAGAGATGTTGTGGATGCCCTGTCCCTAGAAGTGTTCAAGGCCAGGCTTGTTGGGTCTTTGAGCTACTTGGTCTGGTGGAAGGTGTCCCTACCCATAGCGGAGGGGTTGGAACAAGGTGATCTTTAAGGTCCCTTCTAATGCAAACCATTCTATGATTCTATATATTATTGAAGATAGAAATCTGTTGTACCTATGAATCAGGGCATAGTTAAGTATCTTCTTATTGCTCTAATTGTTATAGTTATGAATTATGTCCAACAAAAGAAGAAAGTAGTCAAAAATATTTCAAAGTAGTTTTAGTGACTTGTGGAAATCAGTATGACATAGCCAATCTAAAAGCTTCAAAGTTTTTTAATTTTTAAAATATGACTGCCTAGAGATTTATAGGACTCTGCCAAAAGTGATTCAACAAAACTCAAAAGAATTGGCAGCTCAAACTAGCACTAGCTCCCAAGCTGTTTGTTAAAAAAGGCATTTGTTAAACCAAAATTCTCTTGCTGCTCTCCTGCCTTTGTTCTGCTTGGCAGATCCTCCTCTGCCTCAAGATGATCCCACAACAGGTATGATCAGGTTGTTTCTGCCCTGAACCTGCTCGCACATACCCCTGACAGATCCCCATGACTAGCCCTTCAAGATTTCATTTGACAAAATGCCTTTGCACATAATGGTTATACAACATTTTAATTTTGTTGTTAATAGGTACTTCTCAGTTAAATCCATAAAGTTCATAATTATTTGATTTGGTTTTTTTATTGTGATCCATGTGACATTAGTCAAAAATGCTCTATGAAGACAATTTTTCAGGTTTCTAAATATGCATTTCTGAGAGTAACTTTATACTTCCATTCCAAAAAACCTTCACCAGCTTGACAAAGAACATTTTTGCCTTGGTTAACACTTTACTAATGGACTAAAGTTAAAGAAGTGGTTAGGGACAGGAGAGTTCAGATTAACTAGGATCAAAACCAGCTGAAAGACCAGAGAAATAACAACATTCAGAAAAATGTCAGAGAAAATGATGTGTTTGTAGTGCCTTAAGGGTTGCCTCTCTGTTTTTTTTTTTTTTTTGTTTGGTTTTTTTTTTTGGTTTTTTTTTGTTTTTTTGAAAGTAACAGCAGTGATCACTTGAAACCTGAGTCAAATATAGAATCAAACTATGTGTCTAGTGCTAATGGAGTTATTTGCACTTTACTCGGTATAAAAATCTTTTTCTAGGATTCCCAAGAATCTTCTATTAGTGGCTGCTGAGATCTGAGAATCTTATTTGTTGGACTGTAATATTTTATTTATATAAGCAGAAAAATAAATATGCAGGTAAGAAAATGGGGCTTTAAAACTCTTATTTATTTTTGTGGCAGGCGGGCCATAAAANCAGACGGACTATAAAATTTCTATAACTATCTCAATACATTCATCTAAGTGAACAGAAAGAAGAAGTGGTGCAGGTACATATAATATGCCATATACTTTCTCCTATTATGATCATTAGTGTTCCAAGCTTAATACCTCATTATCTAGAAATTCATGGCATTTGCATTTTAATAGGATTTTATCTGAGTTTGCCACATCCTTTCTTTTCGTATAATATTCAATAGCTAAAGCAAGATGGTGAGTAAGGATTATAGAATTCAAATACATTCACTTAAGTAATTTAGATTTGTTACTTATTAGATAAAACATATTCTGACACACCAAAATTAATGTACGCCATTATATTGATATAGGCAATTGTTTGATCTGCAAATTAATTTTACTAATTGATGGGAAAATTCTGTCATTTATCTTATAGATTTGAAATTTTGTTCTCCTGAGAGTGTCTCCTACAGAAATGAAATTTCTTATTCTCATTTCTACACTAGCTGCATAAAATGAGTAACCAGCAAATATACATTGTCTTAAGCATTTAGCATATTTTTAATAGACCTCAAGTATGCCATCAAATGCATTCATTAATACCTGCATTCATTAATACCTGGTTTGTAAAACTGGGATATAGAGCAACCTTGCATTTTTTTAGTGTCAGCATTCATGTTTCTATTGAGAAGAAATCTCTTTGAATGAAATGAATGCTTTAAACAGAACTTTATTCTTCTATACTCTGATCCATTACAAGATATTTCCTGTAACTCTTAAAATAGTATTTATTCTTCTGGAGCTTCTAAATATACAACACCTCTTCTTGATAATATCAGTAATCTGAGTTACAAAAGAAATCCAAAATCTGCACTTTGTACCTCTAGGCATCAAATTCTATAATTACAAGAGCTATCTCTGTATATCATTATTTTTATGTAAAAACAAAATCAGAAGGGAACGTACACTGCTATATCAAAAATATGTTTCATTAATAAAAGAGAGATCTTATCTTAAAAGTATCATCTCCATTTTAATCTGATATCTTCTCTAAAATTAAAGCGGGCCTCATTATAGATATAACTTCATAACAATGTTGAAGATGGATTTTAATAGGGCCTGTCACAACTGTTAAAAATTAATGGTCTTTCTTATCTAGCTGTGGCTCTTCATGATAAAGAGACATCAAGGATTACCTCTTAGGGGAGGTATTGCACTTTTTAAGATGTTATACTATTGTAGCACCGTGTCATATATAAACAGTCAACATTAGTTATTATCACCAGGAATTTATCAGACACATTTTTCATTGTGTAATTCTAAATACATATTAACAACATTTATCAAATCAAACATTGAAAATTACGAGTATACATAAGGTAGTTTATTGTTTTCTATTTCTTTTTTTTTTCCCCATCTATGTTGAGTGAACATTAGAAGGAATTTTCATGTTGCTTTTACATTAAAGCAATGTTTAGGCAAGTTATTTCACACATTTCCTGGTGGGTCCTCCAACATTTTTCCTCTATCCTCAAAGAAGCACACTAGTTTTTAATGTATGAAATGAAAGCACGTATTTGGGTGGATGATTTGAAAGTGAAGGAGTGTATCCCTTCTGCAAGTAACTGTAGCTTTTAAGCTCGTGTCAACTTCCTACCTACTTTGGAAATCTGGTTTTTGATCAGATAGAATACTATATAAAGACATCTTTGTCATTTTATAAAACTAATGATCATCTTCTACGCATGGTTGACACATTAGTAACGTTGAAAACAGTGAACGAAACCTAAGTCATGAAAGAATAAAGAAGAGGCAATGCAATACATCTCATACTGCTCTTCTCAGTGCAACACTTCCAGAGTGTTTTCCCCATACATATGCTTCTAGGTTTTCTGGTTCAAACCATCTCTAATATATAGAGAAAAATATTAAATCTAAAAAAAAGTTTTTGCAGATAAATTGCCTATAAATTGTATGTAAACTGTTTATCTAGTTGCCTATTATGCTTTTAAAATGCAAGTTTTTATATATATACATAT
>VWZG01009716.1:122342-139030 GCA_013396735.1 Grallaria varia
AGGTTTGCATTTTTATACCTTGGCACAGGATGTAGAAGTTTTCTTTGCTTACATTCCTAGTTTCATAGTCAGACCAGCAGCAAAACTAACCCTTCTAAAGGACCACTAGTTTATCTTTGGCATTCAAATCTGTGTTATTAGCATCTAACTAAAGTTTTCATATTTTTCTTTCGGTAGCTGGACAGAACATGAAAATGATGCTTTTGATCTATTGCATGATGTCCAAAGAGACTCCTGATAGTAAAAAAAAAAAAATCATTATTCTTGTTAATCATGATTATAACACCGGAAATTTTAAAAGCAGGTGTAAAGAGGAGAAGATACAGCCTCTATTTTATATAAATGTTAGCCTTTGTTGGAGCACACCATGAATTATTTCAGGAATTATTACCCTTCTTCACAAGAAACATTTGTATAAAAATCAATGCAGTCACCTCAAATGGCAAATATTAAAAACAGCTTATTTGCAAAACATTTTGAATGATAGAATTACTTTTATTCTGAACTGTTCTTAGATAAAATTTGAAAAACTTAATACCATAAAGCATATGGGAGGTAGAAGAGATAGCTTCAATGGGAAAGAAAAAAGAGAAATATTTTTGTAAATTTTGACCATCAAATATCACACCACTTATAAATTCTGATTATAATTTATTCCAGATTTCATAATGCTAGGGCCCAACAACATTTGATTAATTTTAAAGTGACTTTTGAATTTTACCCACTGCCTCTAGACAGTTTTGAATGGCAGAACTCTTCACTGAAGAAACCCAAAAATGAGCATGAAGAAAAATCATGCAGAAAACAAGGCATGTTCAACTCGACCATGGAGATTTTTGGCAGTCGCTTCTAATTGAAATGCTAAATTTGGAAATTTATTATTGTACTTTTTGACAGCAGTGAGCATCATAAGAACAATCCCCAACATTCAACCTGTTAGTTTCAGAAAATAATTACTTGAGAAAGCTCAGTTCAACAACACATGCCACATGGTGTTTTTTGTCAAAGCTTGTTCTTTACAGAACTTGAAAGTGAAGAATGTTGCCACATAACTCAGAATGACTTTCTGAAGCTCACGGATAACAGGATTAAAACATCTTCCTTAATATGTATATTTAATAAGAAGTAAGCAGTATAACTGTTCTGAGGAACATCCCATTTCTGCGATAAATGTTCTTTTTTAGGAGTCATGTGGTACTTAGATCTCATTTTTTTTCAAGTTATAACTTGAAAATCTTACCCATGGGCAAATCTAAATATGTTTGCATAAATTTAAACCTGAACTTTGAACATGAGCTCTCTGTATTATATAATTTTTTATCATTTAACTTAAAATACGCAAATTCATTTACATATATGCTTCTGTTTGAAAATGATTCTGAGCTCTATACCTCAGCACTAAGGAGACATGACTTGAAAAGGAATTGACTATACTGCAATGCCTGATTTTGAAAATTTACCTTATCTATCTGTACTCTCACTCATATCATTTTCTTTTAAAAATAGCAATCAAAAAGCAAATAAAAAACACAGACAATGAGATAAGACATATGTAAAGTTTTACACATTAATCTTTTCCAAAGATTAAGGTGGAAATAGGTGAGATTATTGAAAAGTATTATTACCTAACAGCTACAATAAATCATTTAGAAGTAGTTAATGGGGAACAGTCAACTCAATACAATGCTCTGTGATAGCAATTCTCCTGTTTCCAGAGTTGTGAAGGCTGATCTTTTGAAGTAGGTTAAGAAAACAATAGGATCCCTTCCAGAGTGAGACAACAGTTGAAAATTACAGCTGTGGATTTCTTTGCTTACCTGGGCCCTCATTCAGATTTTATGGTTCTCTTGCTCTCTTAGTTGCTTTCTTTTCCTGTTGACTGAAACTGCAGTCGGTAAGCTAAAGAAACAATTCATGCATGAGAACATATGCTGTGTGCATGAACCAAACCTGTGTAGAGCCCCACACCCTGCTTTAGCTTCTTGTCATCCCCGCATATGACTGCGGCAGGGGGAACACTGACCTCTGCAAACAGCTCTGCTTACAGAGGACAGACCTAGCATGGCTGAAGGGCAGCTGCCGTAGTCATTCTGACATAATACCAAGACAGGACAGCATCACTGGGTAGCACAGCACTAGGGAGCCCTCTCTGTGACAACAACTGCATTTTCAGCTGCCTGTTCCCTCTATTGCTTGGGAAATCATAGAAACAGCTAGGTTGGAAGAGACCTCTTATATCATCAAGTCCAACCCTTGATCCAACACCACTGTGATTACTATGTGCCACATCCAGTCTTATCTTAAAAACCTCCAGGAATGGTGGATCCACCACCTCTCTGGCCAGGCCATTCCAATGCCTGATTACTCTCTCTGTAAAAAATTTCTTCCTGATATCCAACCTAAACCTCCCCTGGCAGAGCTTAAGCCCGTGCCCTCTTGTCCTATTGCTAGTTGCCTGGGAGAAAAGACCCAACCCCACCTGGCTACAACCTCCTTTCAGGTAGTTATAGAGAGTGATGAGGTCACCTCTAAGCCTCCTCTTCTCCAGACTGAACAACCCCAGCTCCCTCAGCCTCTCCCCATAGGACTTGTGTTCTAGTCCCTTCACCAGCCTTGTTGCTCTTCTCTGGACCTGCTCCAGCACCTCAATATCTTTCCTGAACTGAGGGGCCCAGAACTGAACACAATACTCAAGGTGTGGCCTCACCAGGCAGTCTTTCTGTTTAAATGTGATCGGTAACAAAAGATTTCTTTCTGGACTCTTGAGTTTCTTCTTACCACCTTTTTCACCACTTTATCAGCACTTCTTTTCATTATGATAGGTTTTCCCCTTTCCTCTTTGAGGCATACAATCAAAACAGCGACTCCATTTTCTTTTGCAGGCAGCTGTAGGGACAAGGAGAGCCCCAGTCTCTAACTGTGAGCCCTCCCTTAAGATTTGTGACCCACAGGTTCAGAACACAGATTTGAATCTTCATTTTCCTATAACAAGCAAGTACCCTGAAAATAAGACAATCAATGCTATAGTTAAGTTGGGGTTTTTTTGTTTGTCTTTTGGCTTTTCTCAATGGCAAGAGAAATTGATAATCACCTAGGTTTATGAACTTGCACAGTGTTGTGCCAAGATACCTTTGTTTGACTTAACTATAGTTTTACTTCTCTATTTCAAAGAGGAGTCCTTCCAGAGACTTAGGTCTGGATGGTGCAGTCGTAGGTCATTGCCTAGCATAATTTATCTTTATTTTCTGAAAGCACCTACATGCTAAATAATTAAACACAAAACAGATTAAAGTCAAATTCCTACAGTTACCTGCAGAAATTTAACACATGAGCAAAGTGTTTAATGTTTCATAGCAAATATAGTTAATAAAATGTTATCATTGTTTATAGAAAGAAAAGAGAACATTACCAAAAATAAAATGCATGCCAGAAAGTATACATTTGAATTCTAAATACAAATTACCTAGTTAGCATTTTAGTAGTGATGCCTCAGGGCTTTTTGATTTTTGATTTTTTAATTTTTGTAGATTTTAGAAGTTGTTGTAGATTTAATGTAGCTCAGTAGCTTAATGTTTACACATACCAACTCCATCCTATATCAATCCCTCAAAATTGCAGTGGCTGTTTAGTCTTCATTTCAAGGTAGAATTGCAGAAAGACACCATGAGGCCTGCACCAGAAAATAAGAACATGGACAGAAGGACCTCCAAATCTAGGACTTTGGAAGATCTCCAAGGACCCGATGTGCTGCAAGGAAGACAGAGGTGATGAAAGAGGGGTCCCAAACCCCCAGACTCAATTCCCAATGGGGTGTGCCAGAGGAGGAACGGGGCAGGACTGAGGGGGGTGGCAGAATGGGATTGGATGGACATTATTATAAAATCATGGAACCAGGGTCAGAGGACACACACGTGGATATGTATTCCTGGGGCCTGGAGGCTTATTAAAGCTTCTGCTCTCTTTATCTTATCTCCTACTAAATTTGCCTGGAGTTTCTTTTCCCTCAGTCTTTAAGGCATCAGTAGGCACAGTTTATCTGAATTCTTAGGAAAATTTGCCCCAGGGGACTAGAAATATGTTTCTTATATATTTCTTATATATTCCTTATATAATTCTTTCTGTGTTATTCAGATAGTAAATTGAAGATATTCTGACAGCAACTTAAAAAGGTTGAATTTCGCAAATACTCTGATATTTGTTAGAAGTACAGAAATTATGAAAGAAAAAGCAAAGCTTTCTCGTTTGTTTACCTGATATTTTCTTCAACATCTGTCTATTCCATGGGAAAGCTGAGTACATGCAGAAGAGCTAAGGCTTACCAATAAACCACTAAAAATTATGTGTATGATTTCGCCTCTGTTTGATTCCTATGCTTCAGTGTAAAGAGATGATGCATGTAAATTGGGCTGCACCACATGTCTATGAGAATCAGATTCTTGGAACTTTTGTCCTATTTACGCTTGGAGATATCCTCAGGTGAACTTAAGCTTGAAAAAAAGGTATGTTGCTATTTTCTTTCTATCTGTACTTCTCTCTGAAGATGATAACATTTCAGTCTCATCATAAAATACTGCTGTAGAAAAATACCACATTTATGGTCTTTATGATCAGCAAGAGAGGATGCAGGATGTAGTATTGCCTTAGTCTTTCTGGATGATCTCAGCAGAGTCAGAAGTTCATAAAAGCACCTAGCAAATGTCACAAAATCAAGCACCTTATCAGCAAGCAAAAATATATTTAGTGAGTACACGTGCATTTTTAAGGTAATGAAAAGTAGAATATTTACCTTGAAGACTACTAGATGTGTGTACCAGATTTTGGGTAAGAGCAAAAGCAATCTTATCCGTTAAAATTCCTTACTAATTCATGTGGATTATGCAAATACTTGAGCCATATGTGAGTGAAAACACATATTGTTGCCTCTTTTTGGACTTGTACTAAAACCTGTACTAAAATCCTTCCAATATTGTAGCCTTGAATTTACACATAAACTTTCTGTGGCATTTACTTGAAATACATACACATTATATTTTATGGAAAAAAAAATAAAATTCCACTTCCCCTCACTACTAATGTGCCAAGTGTATTGAAATGTTCCTCACAGGTACTACTGATTTTCAGGAGTGCAAAAATAAACACTATAAAGCAACAACACTGCCTTCCCTCAGGTTTTACCTTAAAATTCACCTCATATCATGTCTCCAAAATACTGTAGTAAATGTTTCATTGATTTAAGATGCATTTCTTTTAATAACCCACCCATTTTTCTCATGTATTTACTGTATTAAACTCTCTGTGCTATTCTGTGTAGTTCATTTACCAATGAGCATTGTTCTTAAGTAATTTGTTGTTCACATCTGAAATTTGTTGCTAGGCACGTTCCCTAGCACATTTGGAACTTCATTCCTAAAGTCCTGACAAGGATTTTTTAGGATTATCACAGATCAAGTAACAATGAGAAAGTCATTTATTAGAATTAATGAGTTAAACAAGGGATACAGAGGTGTATACAATTCCTGTATTCTGCAGAGTTTAAATTTCAAATATTACCCACATTCACAAAAGGATCTAGCTCCCTCCTTGCATAAAAAAGTGCGGAAAAAACCCAAATTATTAGCAGTATGTGCTAATTATACAGAAAATAAGCAATAAATCCCATTTTCTGAGAGACTAGGAAGTCCAGGTGTTTAATTTCTCTTCTATTCTTTATGTGGCTTTATTGTGTACTGCATCTTTGTTCTGAATCTTTGTCATTAACAGTTTTATTAATAGATTTATGCTTTGTTTCCTCTTGATCAATACCAAACACTCTGTGCACAAGTATATATCATACCAGATATCAATCCGTGCATTTGTAATTTTATTTGTTTCCTCTCAGAGTCATTTACAAAGCTGGCATTGAAACTCCTTCCTCCAGCTATACTACAAATGTTCCCTTTCCCAATCCCTTAGATTAAGTGCATAAAGTCTGCCTGCAAAAATATGTAGGCAGACAAAACAAATTATGGACTAACAGTAAGACTCCCCCTGCTCACTTCATATGCATATATACATGTATATATGTGCCAAAAACCCCCAAAAAAACCAACACCCTACAACAAACCAATCTAATAGCATAATAAATATAAAAAGTAATTCAAATATTTGGGATATTATTATGACATTTTTGAACCTTCAGATATCTGACAGAATTACATAGTCTTACTGTAAATAAAGATACCACCACGTTACATGAAACACACATGCTTTGCTCTTCTCTATAGTGGTAGCTGTTATTTGGTTCTCCAGATCAAAATGAACTTTATAAATAAAAGTTACATGTGTCACTGGGAGAGAAAGGAAGTTTCTAAAACCTTATTGATAACCACCAGTGATCTATTAAGCAAGTAAGGAGAAGAGGAAGAAAGGAAATGGCAGAGCTACAGATATCCTCCCTTATAAATTCCAAGATGGTATCAATAATTCCAGATATCCAAATAACCTGTACTATACAGATTCTGAACTGCAATTTGGCATTAGCTGAAGATGCTGACTTGTTTTTTCCTTCATTAAACTTGAATTGTTCTGAATAATGTACCAGGACTTTTACAAAAGAAACTTTTTTGCCATAAAAATGCCATAAGCCACCCAGAATTAGGTAGGAAAAAACAAAAGCACCGCTTTTCACAGGCCTTTGCAATGATGGAAACCTGACAAGTAACATGCCCAGAATTCTCAATGCCCTGTTACTTCAATTCCATTTTTTTTCAAATCACTTTTCATTACACAGAAATCATGACACATTTTTGTCTTTTATCTCTTTAGCAGAAAAAAAAACAGAAAAACCCAGCTCCAACTCCTATGAAGAAATAAATGGAAGCTCCTTTACTGGAGGCCACGACACCCAGATCAAGATCTATTTCTAAAAATTGAGTCACTTCTTTGTCAGATCAGTAATAGAATTCTTCTAGACTTCTTTTTTTTTTTCCATTTTCTCATATAATTTTCACAGTATGAGTTAAAAGAGTTTAATAAATCTAAGGTACAAAAAGACTTATAATGAACCTGTCAAGGGGCTTGCTTGTAATTTTCCTGAAAGGATATTATTTCCTGAGAATGTGATTCTGTCTTCATATAATTCTTCCTGAGATGCTCAATGCAGAACCCTGAAAATGGATGTTGACAATTTTGAATAACATCCAATGGTAGTTGCTATCCTATTACGCTGGCTGAAATGCCTCAGAGTAAAGATCAAGTATAAATCAACTTCACCTTGCAAAGAAAAGTGATTTGAGTTTGGGGGGGGTTTTAACAAAAAAATCCTTTCTTCTGAGATGGTCAAACCTAGCAATGTATAAATATATCTATCTAATTTGTTGGCATGCTTTTAAGAAAGTTTAACTACTACTTTTAAAGTTAATGTTTTCAGTGTTTAACTTTTTTTGTGGAATATTCATCGTGATAGTAGCACTGGTATAAGAGCTGAGTTGAACAAATACTGTATTCCACAATTCATTTTATATAGGCAGGTATTCAGCTGGTCTATGAATCAGTCATTATTCTTCACTATGTCTTTCATTGCAACACTTTGTTTAGCATACTTTGTTCCATAAGTTTCTGGGAGTGAGTAAGGCCGGGTAAATGCCCTCTGTAGGGAGTAGGATAATGAGAAGATGATCTGGTTTAGGGCAGTAGTCTTTACATTTCGTAAATCCCAGATTACACTCAGCAAGAAACTGAACATGGCTGCTTGCCCTTGAAAGCATATTAGGAGTGATCCCTCTACTTTCCTCTTGTTTCAGAAAGAGTAAAATAATACAACACTTTTTTTTTTTTTTTTTTTCCCATAGTGCTAACAGGCAAGCTTCATGCAGAGCCTGGTTCTACCTGTCTGCACCTGCTAGTTTCTGAACATAATGTGACACTTCTCACCTCAAGCATTTCTTGACTATGCCCGTAATGGCTTTTGGAACTAGGTCTAACAGTCATTCTAGGACATTGCAGCACTCCTTTCATGAACAGTCAAATCAGACCCATGTAATACAGGCCCATATATCCAAAAGTAAAAATCTCACACCTTCAGTAATGTAATTAAGTTGTTTCCATTTTAAACCATCTAATGTCACTACTATTACTGTATAACTTAAAACATAATTTTTAGAAGTCATAATATATGGTTGGGGTTTTTTTTCCCATTTAGACACTAATCGTTCAGCCATTTTGATGGTTTGCCTACCCTTTCTTGCATATTAACTTACTTTACTCTTTATAAGCTTGGAATGTGGTGTTTCTCTCACCATGCACCAATAAATGTTGATGATATTATTTCTTCACAGGTGGAATGGAATTTAATTTATATTTAACCCATACAACAGAGTCAGTAGATCTAGTCAGTACTTGAATATCTACACTATAACATGGCTTCAACTGTGTTCTCAGAAATATGAATATATTTTCTTCATGTAAAATGTTTCCTTCTATTCTATGTTTTCTTGATTTCATGAAGAGACATTTTGTGAAATATTTTTGATGACTTAGCACCTTTTTTTTGAAATCACTGCCACTGAGAAATGATTGCCTCATTTTCTGTTCTCTACACACTGATCAATCAAAGCAGTCCAATGATTACAGTGCAGCTATTGCTGTTTATTACTAATGTAACTGAGATCTCATTTAGTATTTCATATGGAATAGCAAAATTTGAGATTATGACTAATAATACACTAATTAAAAAAAAAGCTTATATCAGAAATAAAAAAATAGATGGTTGATCTGATCTAGAGCAAGATTTTTCAGTATTTGGGGAACATTTTTATCTCATCTCCTTATTCATAAACATGGATAAAGAACCATAGAAATACATAATATACTGATTTCTGCAATTACATTTATTCTGGTATTTATATACTAGTATACTTGTTTTCCATGTTGCTTGGCAGATTCCTAGAAAGCCATCCAGTTTAATTATAATGTATCTGTCCTGACAGCTTGAAATATTTCTAAAGGATGTACTCTCAGCTTACTTTTCTCACTGTAACATCAGAGGTTTGTCAATCAGCAATACAAAATGCACAAATCTGCCTGGACATTAATGACTGAGCTTCTGGTAAGGTTATATTCTTTCATTACAAGAGTCGTGATGGATTTCTCAATTCAAACGCAATATCAAACACTGTTCCTGATTGCTGAACCAACTCAGCTGAGGTCAGAACACGCCTGAGACTATTCAGACATAGATTTAGAAATTCTAGTTCTTTGAGAAAGGAAATAACTGTACGGGAAAACATAGGGCTTTTAAAAAATAGTTTAGTCTTTTTTTATTATTATTATTTAGACGATAAGTAGTAGTGAAAATTTTTTTCTCAGACATCTTCTTGCAAAATAAAGAAAGTCACAGGACTACAAATATGACTGAACTTTAAAGGATAATATACCGTGCATTGATGTAATCTTTCAGCTAGGATTTTTGTCTCCTGGGTTGCAAGATAAAAAAAAAAAAAAGCAGTGAAACAGTAAGAAAAAAGAGCATTAAAATATATTATGAACAAAACCACTTCTTTGGGCAATATATTTTCTCAAGTAACAGTACTATTCACTACATTATCACCTAGAATATCTTTCAACATCAAGCAATTATCCATAAAGGCAAACTTATAAGTTTAATAACTAAATGGTTGGGGGGTTTGTTCTCTAAAACAAATGAAATTAAGTTTTCTTTTTTCTCTTCCCCCCTCTCCTCCATCACTTGCCTTCCCAGCTGTTCTGCTTCATTTGCTACATTACTGCAGATCAGAAGCACCTGCCAGTCACTTCTGCATGCAGATCTTTTTGTCAGTTATGGTCTTTGCTTGGGTAATATTACTGTTTCCTTTTCCTGATCCAAATAAAAATGGCTGGCAAGTCTCTCTCACCTATTGTCTCTCCTTTAAAAGGACAATAGAACAATTATCAAGTCACCAAGTCAGCCTGTCTGCTTCCTTCCACCAACTGATCCAAAGACTTAGGTCCATTTTCCAGAGAGTGGTAGTACTATAGCTATCTGGCTTCTTTTCTTGGTGAGCCCTGCTATTATTGGTAAGAGTTACTATCACCATCTCTTTCACATTTTATAAAAAAATAGTTGAATAGGTTATAGCTGAGCAGTTTAGCAAAGTACTAACAATAGGTGACTGAAATGATAACACAGAAAAGGTTGTCATTTTTGTTTTGAGATCGTTATACCAAGAACTTTTGTTTCATGGTTTTTGTCATTACTGCATATCACTGAAAATAACTAACTGCATTATTTAAACACTAAGCTTCTTAAATTATCAAAGGCTAGTTGTATGTTTTTAGACTCTAACATGCTGCGGTTCAACGGGGAAGGGGAAAGGACGCAGCACTGCACAAAAGGGTTTCGCCACGAAGTTTGAGTCGTGATGCAATGCCCTGTAATAAGGGTGAACAGGGGGTTTTAAAAACTCTGATGGGGGTGGTACCAGAAGTGGGGTGGAACATGAGACAGACAACCAGGGAAATGAATCGGGATAGGGATACAGGCAAACGGGGGAGGGACTGGGGAAGGAAACAGGGCGTCGGGGAGCGAGCATGTCCAGGCATGCCCGGGAAATACAAATCTCAAAGAAGCATGCACTGTACATATTCATAAACACAGGATAAAGGTAAGGTTTGCACAATAAAGTCCTCTCATTCACTGTAGTTATTATTCCATTCATGAAATTGCTCCCATTCTGATCCTTGGCTCTCCACACTAACATATGTGTTTAATTTGAGAGACCAATGAATCCACTTGTATCCCTTCCATTATCAAAAGATTAAAATTCTGTGAAAGTCCATAGCTCTTATAAACCATTCAGAATACATATAAACACCTTGAAGCTTATTTTGAAAACTCAGATCTTGGAAGTATTTTCAGAATGTGTCGTTTCTTCTCTCTCTGGCAGATGTTTCAAAATTTTTATTGTCCCAAAAGAAACAAAAAGACAACAATTGATTCTGTCACAAAGGAGGAAATTTGATTGTGTGGATTTTCTGTCCTAACCATTGCACTTTTTGGGCATGTGGAACAATCTGTTACTTATTCTGCTGCATAAGCTAGTGTGATCTAGAAAGTGTTGGAAAGATCTGTAAAGCTGTTCACACCACCAGACTGATGGATCACTTGCCCAAATATTGCAACACTGTAGTTTTTTATTCACAGGCAGCTTATAAAACACCAAGAAGATCACTATCACAATTTAGCCCAACATAAAATATGTTCTTTAGCTCAGTGAATGTAGCATTTTAATCAATATTCCTACAGTAGCATGGGAATATAGAGAATGTGAATGTGTTTCTGCATGTGCTACTGAGTATCTGCTTCACTCTAGCAGAAAAGCTCTCCCCAGAAGGGTTCGTTCTGCAAAACACTGCCACAGTTATTAGCAGTATTAGCTGATCAGTATCATAAGTGATAAAGCAAATAAGGGAAATGTGTTCTGGAATGAAGTGTGCATCTTTTCTGGCTAGAAGTTGGACTTGTCAAAGTCAAAATGCAGACCATACTGATCACTTTCTATAGCATGTACGTGTTCTTCAGTATCTGAAAGAATGCATTTAAAAAACTCCACTTTCTGCCTTCTCTTTGACTCTTTTCTTCTGTTCTACTTCTGCCTCCCACCTGATGTATTTTGTGTTCCACTGTCACCAAACCAAAACCTACTCCCAGTCTGTCCATGTCCATACTCGCACCAGTCTCCATTTCTCCTTTTCCTCTTTGAAACAGGAGGATCACCAAGAACAGACGCAGCAGAACCCTGCTGACAAGGGCTGCTGCACAAGCAAGAGATAGTTGCATCCTCAGTGTGACACCAGAACTAAAACTCTCACACAAGATTTCTTATCTTTACCACACACATAATTGTTTTCCAAACCTGAATACAGAAGTGTGTCATGATCTTATGGAAGCTGTGGATAGTGAAGTGATTAATGACAACACAGATTCTGAAGCATTTACTTTTCAAAGTATGAACTGAACATTGTAGCTTTAAAACTAGGGGCGGTTTAAGTATTGTTACTGATCAGGCATCATGCAAGTTGTAGAAGAGTAGATTAGCAGTCTGTAATCAAAACTCCTGAATAAAAGTCACCTCTGTTTCTGTGAAGAACACTATACCAGAAGAAGAGTGATCATTTCACTTCAGCCAAAGCGCTAACTGTACCTTGGGCAGACAAGACGGCAAAAGCTTTCATCATTTTTTCTGTGGCAAAACACCTGGACCAAAAATATAAATTAAAGCCCAGTACAGCACATTTTGTTTAAACAAACACAGAAGAGATCTCAGCCTCAACCAGGAATCTAGAAAAAAATACGTTCAGACAAAAGAGATGTATGTAAAACATGATAAAACTTGTGTCTTTGTAATATCTAGTTCCTATATTTTCTTTGTATTTCTGATACTATACAACTGTGGGTAGAGAAGAAAATATGGAAGATACCTGCTAATGTGTCATATGTCACCACAAGTGCCTTGCTTTTAAGCTGTCTTTGACCAAAGAGGGCGAGAGAAGAATAATTCTCTTCAAGGAAGATATATCATGCCTCAATCCAGCAGCATGAGAGAGGTGAGTCTGCTGTTACTTTGTGTCCTCAGATCCAAGAAGTAGTGATGCTGAAGACACATTCCCACCAGTCATGTACACACAAAGCGCATGTGTACACCATAAATATACTACATCTTGTTTGTGTCAAAGGTAAAACAGGTCCATAGCCCATATTCTTAGAGGAAAATTTATCATGCCAGATCCAACAATCTGAGAGAGGTGAGACTGCTGCAGCTCCATGTCCTCAGATCCAACTAAGAGCAAGGCTGAAGATGTATTCCCAGTAGGCACACACAGAGCGAGCACACATATTGTACCATATATATTAATGGCCAGACACATAGACCACAGAGAGACACTCAGAGCTATTACATGAACACAGGTATAAGCAACAGTCTTATTCTGCTCTCCCCTCAGTCTGAACAGAAAGAAAGTTCACTGGTGAGAATATATTTGTATTCATATGCACAAGGAGGAGGATCCCTCCAGCAGCTGGACTTCCTCAGTCTGTCCAGTTCCTGCATCCTGGATTCCAGTCTCCCCAGTTGTGCTGGTCCCCAGGAATAACACACACGGACACACGGGGACACACACACACACACACACACACACACACACTCCCTCAAACCTGTCAGGGACTTCAGTGATCCCACTCTGGAGCCCCTTCTGCTCTCAGCCTTAGAGGCACATGGGTGCTCTCACATACACAGAGATGAGCTTTTATGTAACCTAAAGCATTGTATCATGCAAATATTTGTGCAAGCAGCTGGGAACATGAAAATAACAGATTTGGTTGCTTGCTTTTCTTTTGGAGTGAACCACCAAAGACTCCTGGGTAAATCGAGAAAACATAAGACTAAAGAAATGGGAGACAGAAGTAAAGTGCTGTTAAAAATACAGAAGTTCTGAAAAACAGAATAATGTTGAGACATAATATATGCACAAAGTATTTGCATGTTAGAATAGTTTATGCAAATATTGGTCAGTTATCATATTCCTGACAGGTTTTTAATGTGATATTAGCTCAATAGCACTTGTTTCCATTGTTGCATTATTTTTGCTGTTTGTTCAGTTCTTTTATAAACTTGTCAGTTCCCTTTGTGTAATATTTATGTTTTTTAATTAGGTCACAGAAATAATTAGTTTACTTCAATAATGTATTTTCCTTAGAGTTTTCAATAAGAAGATAACTACTTGACTTGTAAGGTTCAAACCATGCCCAATCATGCAACTCAAACTTTAGACCATAAATTCTTCTCAAAGTCAGAACTTTCATTTAGTAATTTCTGCTCTGTATTACTCTTGATTATTTAGGCTACTAAATTGCTACCAAAACCTCCAGAGAAAACATTATGCTGGTTATAATTTTTTCTTTTACCTTTGTAGTATGGCCTTTCTCTGAAGGTTCATATGTCTTGTAACTGTGGCATTCCTAAGAGGCAAAAGGGTGATCTGTGTCACATAGTGTTTCAGCTAAACAGAAGTAAATCTTGCATGATCCTTGTCTTCATTTTGCTTTCTTAGAAAAATATGCATTCAGTATACTACAGGATAAATCCTCATTGGTAACCTGTCATTAGTTAATGGAATTAGACCTGAAAGACATGTATTAAATTTTGTTGATCATCCCAGAATACCCTATCTTACATTTAATTTACCTTGCTTTGTAAATGGACCTAGAAAGTTAGAAAGACTTCTCCTAAGGGCTCTGCTTCCTCAGAGTGGGTCTTTCACCTCAAGATTTCTTGCTCCCTCTGACCTTGTCAGAAAAGCTGAAAAGCTGAAAAGTTAAGGATTAGTTGAGAAGGGCTATCTTAGGGCCATACTGATATGGCCAGTGGCCATCCCTGTGACTTGGACCCTGGGCCCTGGATTTGGCCTCAGCCCTGCTTGGCTGTTGGGAGAACCCAAAAGAAGGACATTTTCCTTCCATGTATGCGCACCTAGCATCCTTCTCCAGTCCTTAGGAGAAAATAGACTTGAAGAGATAGAGAAGAAGAATTTGTGCTCAGCAGAGTATAATTCCATCCAGAAAATGTCCTACTACAAATCCTTCTTGTCTTTGGATCAAAATCTGTGAAACCTACTAGCAAAGCATTGCTTTTGATCCTGCTCTTGTTCTGATCTCGCTAAAAGCTAAACTCTTGTTATCAGGTCAAGTAGCAACATTCTTCCTGGAACCAAAGACTGCAGCGTTGCTAGTAACCTGTTAAGTATCAATGCAACATTACAAAATGAAAACGGTTTCTCAGTGAGAGTTCTTAGAAAAAAAGCCTAGGAAATGGCACAAAAACTGTTCATGTTGTAGTATTCAGTACACAGAGGGTAAGAAATGCAAGATTTAAGCTCTTCTGTATTCTTAATTCAGATGCTTACTACGTGCATCTTGATTCAATCTTAATTATTTGACTGCAGTGCTCCCCTGCAATGGCCTGTTTCCCTGTGTTTAATTCTGTGCGCTGGTAAGATGGCGGTCAGCTAGTGAACGGCTGTTTAATCTTTTGTTTCAGTCTTGTGCATTGCATTGTTCTATATTGTATTTATTGCAGTTTTCAATCCCTTTATAAACTCAGAATTATTTATTTACTTCTGGGGTTTTGTATAAAACTAGTCATTAAACTGTATTTAAGTGCTTCACATGTATGAAGCAGTTTCACAATATCCCTGTGAGATGAAGGATTGATATTTGTTACCCCATTGTTACAGATGGGGACAGATAATCTAAAATAAAAATGTCTACTTGTTCTTGGAGACCTGTCTGAGGTACTTTGCACATGGAGGAGGGGAGTTGAGCAGCATGATGTAGTGGAATGTTCCTCTGCCTATGGCAGTGGGGATGAAACTAGGTGAATTTAAGGTCCCTTCCAACCCAAATCATTCAATTATTCTAGTATCTCCCTCTGAATTTTTAAGCAGAAAACTGCACTAAGAGCTGAGCTGAGTTTGTCCAGAGGAATTAAAATAGCGGAGAATAAACAGAGCTATCAGCATTGGTCATCACAGCCTTTGTGTTACTCAGCAAATTAGTTGGCAACAAGTTTCATGCAGCGCAGCTTGCTGCAACACCAGGGATGCAATCCCTACTAGGATTAACAGCATTGTTTCTGACACATCATCTAGCTTTAATACTGGCTTCACATTAAAGATATATATAATAGTCCTCTTAATTTGTTTTGTTTATTTGTTTGTGGTTTTTTGTTTGCTTTTTTATTTATTAATATATGCAGATCTTATTTAATTATATATCCTATTGTTCCACCTCTTTGTCATTTTTATTGCCCTTCTCCCTCATTTCTGCATTAACATTCTTGAGTTAGAAAACTCTAAAATCATCTGATATTACTCATGCACCTATGTGAAAGTGCAATTCATGCATTCAAACCTTTCATTAGATATATAGGATTAGATGGTTTTGTTTCTCTAACTAATGAATTAATTGAGTGAATATATATTTACTCTGTTATATTTTGTTGCCTTCAGTTTCCTGCTGAAACTTTCTAAATCAGTTTGTAGCCAATTTCTACTTTATGCCATATATTTCCATCCCCACCAAAATACAATGTATATTGAATGATGTCTGTTGCATTTTGTTGCATACTTATTGTCTTTTTGATCTCACTGTAGTCTCTGAAAAGATAAAAAAAAAATTAATCACTCAGTTATGATAACCGGCCTTAAACAAGGCATGAAATTGAATAGATCTTTGTCAGTTATGTGAAAGAAAACAAGTTACAACAGAGTTTTGTTGAGATACAAGCTATTTAAAAAATATGTATTTTATTTTGCTACATAAGATTTTGCAAACTTCAGACAGATAAACTTTTATAGTTAGACATTTATTGTTAAATGGTGATGATATAACCAGCAACTGAGTTAAACTCTTAAAGTGACTGAGTGTTAAACTAACATTCTAATTGTAATAGTGGCATTGGTAGAATATTACCAATAATTAAAGTTTAGTATATAAAAAAGCATGTTTAGACCCATTTAATTTTTGAAGGATCAGTGCCATAAATAAGCATTCTGTCTCAAGAGAAAATTCAAACAATTTTTGCTATCATAAATAACATGCAACTTTTCAAAGATGAAATTATTCTAGATTGATATAGGATAAAATGCCAGAACAT
>VWZG01009716.1:139318-167584 GCA_013396735.1 Grallaria varia
CTGAGTGTTAAACTAACATTCTAATTGTAATAGTGGCATTGGTAGAATATTACCAATAATTAAAGTTTAGTATATAAAAAAGCATGTTTAGACCCATTTAATTTTTGAAGGATCAGTGCCATAAATAAGCATTCTGTCTCAAGAGAAAATTCAAACAATTTTTGCTATCATAAATAACATGCAACTTTTCAAAGATGAAATTATTCTAGATTGATATAGGATAAAATGCCAGAACATTTAGTTGGTTTTATAGGATGTATAAAACTGATTTTGTTGTATTCCACCAAGTGGGGGTTTTGTAGCAGTTCTTTACAGACCAGAAAAAAAACCCATTTAAATTTAGATGTTTTGGTCTCCATGGGTTTACTACTGTGTGTGTCACTTGCACTTGCGCTGATTGCAAAAAACTGTCAAAACACAACAATGGAGTTTTATTCATAAGTGTATATGACTGCAGAAGTGTATCCCCCCATGAAGCAGTCCTAGTGTATTTGATGTGACAGTATCATTCCATATCCTTTCTCTAGATCTACCCTGTAGTCATACAGCTCTGTGTTTTCCACATGTCAAGAGAAGACACTTTAGTGGAATCATATGCATACCAAATATCAAGGACACATGGCAACATCGGAGTCTAAGCACAGTTCTGACACTGGCAAACTAAAAAAGCATGATAGTGCTTGATTCATGTCAGGCACTTCATTTTCAGAGAACAGTCATCATCATGTTTTGGAAAATACATTAACTTTCAAAAATTTCTTAGCATTTTCTAAATATTTTTAAAAGCCTAATTAACATAAAACTAATCACTTTGAGCCCAGTCACCTTAAAGATGTTGAGAAATTCAGAAAATACAATAATACAGTATGCAACTGACAGAGCATAAAAATACCCTGTCAGATGAAAATAGGCTAAATAGGAAATAAAAACAATAAAATCAGACGTGATGATTTTATTAAATATTCTCAAAATATTTTTTTCGCTGTGAGAACAAATAGTTATCTGGCATCTCAGCAAATAACTCTTGTGCTCCTTTGTAAGAACCTACATGTACTTGCATACTTAGATATAAAATTACCTTTTCTTTAGTTGCTCTGTACACATATTATTAAAGAGATAAATATCTTTATCCACAGTTCATAGATGGATAGTGAGACACAATGACTTCCCGTTATAATTTAAGACCCATGTCCCAGCCTTTAAACACACTTATGAGACAAATTGTTCAAATAGAAGAATTCTTAAAAAACATATTCACTATGCAAATTGCCACAAAAGTAGATATCTGGCTTCCAGTGTAGTTTTCTGTAAGAGCATCTATATTAATGGCAACATCAGATCTTTGTAGTAATTACTGAAAGCAAATACATACTTGTAACCTTTTAAGAATACTTCCAATTTCACATCACGAAGACTATAGTTGACATGGTAATTACCTATCTGTATGAAAACTGCCTTATCTTTCAGTCTCTGGTAATTTTAAAGTTCATTAATTTTGCTTACCTTGTCTTCCTCTTATGTTTTTACTTGATTGAGAAACTAAATAAAGTAAGATCACAAAAACTCAGCCAAACAAAGAGGTAAATAAAGAGCAGCATTTCCAGAAATGGGATTGAACATTTTATATTGCATGCATATATTCATTGTTTAGCCATTCAATTATTTTCCTTTTTTGCAACTATCTATAGCGTGTTTAAGAATGACAGATACTGCTGTGACCTGATACTTCTCAACTGACAAAAGGCAGAGATTATAACAATAAATTACTAAATACATGCTTAATATTTATTAAATAAAAATAATAATACTTTGAAATATAATGGTATCAGCTTTAAATAATCTAACATCCAAGGATACAGTCAATCAGCAAAACTTTACAACAAAAGCCTTATTCACCACTGCTGTGCTTCTGAGCAAGCTAAAAGTGAATAATAATTGGCCATTTTTAATAGACATCTTAGTAATATTCCGCACCCGTGTCAATTATTGCATCCATTCTAAAATATTTCCATTCTCTAGAAATTTCTGAATTAGAAAGCTCTGTAACACCCTTCTACATTCTTCAAATCAAATTCCCTTTTACCAGTAGTAAGAAAATAGTTAAGCTGTACTGTGACTTGCTGAGAAGCTGGGGAGACTTCAATGGTGAGGAGTTTAAACACTGATGAAATGGGTTCTGGAGTCTCCTACCCAATAACTGTGATACATCCACAGAGCTACACATGAACAGTATGTTATCTGGTGTTCACAGTACAGAAGGGCACTTAAAGTCAGCAAACCCATTGGATGTACTCATTCATACAGTGTCCTGCATGACTTAGGAGGTATACATAGGCTGTACCTGGAGATGTGCTCACAGTCTCAAAGCTTGGATAGCTGCAAGCCTGATCATCTGGACAGCCTCAGGATATAAACATGCTAGCAGATTAGGCAAGGATATGCACTTGAACAGAGGCACAGCTTGTTCTTTGCCTCTTGAGAGCAAGAAAGGCAGCTGTGAGATACAGGTGCAAAGAAATGTTCAGCAGCTGGCATGGAACTAAAGCTTACTCGGTGCCAAAAATATTTCTGTTATTAATAATGCATGTCAGTGATGTGTGCATTGACCGATGTCCTGAAAAATTCTACTGTCAATGTTGACAAATTAAAAAATTATTCAATATTTGCAGAAAAAATATTTTAAGACATTTAAAAGTTTGCATATTAACAATGCGAAGTGTTGCTTTAACATATTCTTTAGTTCTTTTTTTTTATCACTTTGATATAATTGAGTTTGGCCTGACCACACATACCAGTAACAGCTGATTTTCCAGTTGCAAGCTCAGCAGCTGGAATATAAACCTTACAAAAATGTGTGCTTTCAAAGGAAGGATTCAGAGCTAATAGATTGGTGAGCAGGTAAGAACAAACAGGAAACAACCAAAAAGGTGTAATGTTCACTAATCATGGCCCTACACAATCTACATGCGGTAATGTGTCTGACATTAAATTATTGACTTTAAATATTATTAAGTTTAAATCTGTTCCCCTGAAAGATTTCTCAGTTAAATGGCTTTCTTACTAATATGCATCCTGGTGCCTTCCTCTGTCTGAATAACTGTTTAATATTGCTTTAGCCATTTTCAAAAATTGACAGTAACTTTACCACAGTCATAGAGAAGAAAGGAACCTGTTTTAACATTCCATAGATAGTCAAAACATTCTGTTGCTACCATAACATTTAAAAGAGGTGAAATCAAATAGTATCGGCAGCTGAGCTTATGCAACAGTAAGAGGAAAAATCCTTAAGAGTTGTGTTTTAATCATATATTACTTAGAAGGACTATTTATTGGTTAGAATTCACAAGGGCTTGAAAGATTAGGGACCTCAGATTCAGCATATGGTTTTGCTGATTCAAGTGTGCCTGAATCAGTATATTAAATAAAATAATTTAACACCATCAAAACATCATTATATAGTAGTTAAATGTGAGTGGTTGCAAGACTTTTCTGCACACCTCCTGGATTACACTGAGAAAATCATCTGGCCTATCTATAATAAGAAAGGTACTGTGAATTAGAAATTATAACATCTCCAAAAGCTAGCAAGATTGGTGTATAGAAAACAGCAGTTTTGTAGAAGATCCTACTGCTGAATAAATGAAAATTAGGATGTCCCATTTTAGTCCAAAAAATATTCCTTCTCAACCTGCTTACACAATAAAGTTGCAAATAAAAGAAAATGAAGACTGCTAAGTCTGCTACTAGACAAAAAAATAAGTTTCCCTTTATTTTCTTGTTTTATATTCAGTCCATGACCTTACTAGTGAAGAAGCCAAGTTGGTATTCTCATTAAATGGACTCTGAGTGTTTAATTTTTGAGCAAATATAATTTGTTATTATTTATTCATTTACACAGGCACTTCAGGTTTGACTAATTACAATAATAATTTTAATGGTTATTATTCACATGAAAGTGAATAGACTTTGATATTGATGGAAGATCCCTTTTGTTTATGCTAAAATTAATTTATTTTTGACAGAATCTGACACAGTTTCTATGGTTTCCCCAATTTTGGCATTCACTGGAAGATTGTTTGTTGACTCCTTTTAGAGATATATGGCATAGTTTAATGGTATTAGTATTCCTGATGTTTCCAGTGCGTAAATGCTACATTGATGTTTATGAAAAAAGCTGCATGATATTTGCTTGACAGCATGCGTCTACTTTCAGTGACACTTTTGGCAAAATAGCTTTTCTTAAGGCTTTTATATTGGAATTATCACTGGAGTGTATCCAATATAATTGAAATAGCAAAATCATGGACTATTGCTACATGCATTCCCTGGGCCAATGAGAAATCTGCTGACGAAGTAAGACTGGCATTAACAAAGTTAGTCAATTCACCACATTGTCCTCAGGGAGTGGTATTGATCCAAGCATAAACAAGTGGATTGAGAGAGAAAGTAGTTACAGCAGTAGATAGAGACTTCCCGTGGCCTCAAGAATGAATGAATGTTCTTGCAGGAATGTTTGCCTGCCACAGAGGTCTTTGCTTCTGCTCACATTTCACATGGTTATTCTTCTGCTTTTTTCTTCTGCCTATGTATTCTACTGGCTGAAATATTACACAGATATTACGTTAATGTGAATCAGCACAACTGTCACATTTCACACAAGGACTAAGGTATAGGACTAATTCGTCGCTGAGTGATCTGCAGCAGTCTCACAGTACCTGAGTAGCATGAGCAGAACCAGTCTGCTCAGAGTAGTCAGGTTCATCCAAGAGTCTAGAACACTAAGCAGTGAGGCAGCTTTCAGGTCAAGCCAGGAATCTGAGTCAGCAAGTGAGGGTCAGGATGTGCAGATCTAGAGGAGCAAAACTTGTTATGTGGGCAGTGGTGAAGCATTAAATGCTGTGATTCTCTCTTTCTTTGCCTGTTCTGAACATCAAGACCATGACTCTCAGTAGAAGATGCCATGGGAAATCAAATTAATTAGCCTTGAGTGTGCATCTATATTACCTTTTGACAGTTTCCTCTGGGGTGCTCGTCCCATGTCTTCTGCCCAGGTACACTCTCTTTATTTTCAAGCCCCTCAGTAGCAATTCAACTTGCAGTTGAAAAGCAGAATAAAAAGTCTTGTGGATACCCATCAATAGTCTCCAGTTTGCCATCTTCACAGTACCTGTTTATGCTGTGGTCTGGTGTCATCCTGCTCTTAAGCCCACACAACAGCAGAAACGCATTTTGGCCATGCAGTGAGCGCTGAAGAAAGACTCTGCATTTCCTGCTGTCAGCTTACACTTGCCAGGACAGAGATCTTCCCTTGTTAGAGGGAAACCTTTCTTCAGCTTCTATTATTAGGGAAACCTGAAACATGCACCACCTAAACCACTACTGCCTTGCCACCATAAACACATGAATGAGCTGGCAGGTATCATTTACACCTTCTGTTTCTCATGTGGCTTGAAAGCTTTTAATAATATCGCCATCCAACACCAGATTTATTAGTAGATCCAAGTCTTCCCAGCAACCAGCTATTTTGAAGCCTGGAACAACAGCGTACAGCGGTACCTATATGGCCAGTTGCACATGTGCATATGCCTGATCTAATTTTATGCTTCAGTGCTCACTGCTCACAGTTTTGCTCTGCGTGACTTCTTCCCACTTCCCCCCCTGACCCCAAGACCCCCTTCAACCAGAAAGACTGTGTCAACTATGCTGGTTTTGAACAGGAAAATGTACAAGGCCAATCTGCATATATACAAGCAAGCAGAAAACGCAGACAGAACTTGTATTCTCTGCCTATAAAGCATTTTCCAGTCTGGATGAACTAATTTCTGTTAATAGAATCCAAAAAAATACCATCAAGCTCCAACAAGATCATGGATGGAGCCTATTCCATGCCAGTACCTGAACTTTTACAGTGTGAGCTAGAGGTAGCCTTTTTTTGCTTTCTATCTAGTAGGATCAAGTCTTTGCATCCCAGTGACATCAGCACCAACATATGGGGACTGTGATTCTCTAGAGCAAAGAGTTGTCCTAGATCACTATCAAAATCATTTTTTGAAGTTCCTTCCCAGTCAAAGTTGCCTCTCCATTTTTCTGTAGTATTCTGAGAGATAACAGCAGTGTCCTGTGTATAGTACTGCGTGTACCATCAGCAGTGGTAGGCAGACATTGCTGCAAGAGAGAAAATATAATGGAAGTCTATTTTGGAAATATTGTCATGATGGTCCAGGGCACCTGAACCTGAAAGACTGGAACGCACCAAAAACAACACACCAAAGGCAGGTGCATTCACCAGATACACAAATTTACAGTATGAATGCAATATATTTTAAGTGTGGAGAAGCTGGTTAGATAAAGCATGCACTGCTCTGGGATGTTGCACCTACAGCTATGAACTCATTGTGAACAACTCAGCCTACTTTTGAAGACCTCTGAGACTGGAATAATTGATCAATATACTAGCTGTTTACTGTGGAATGCCAAATCCTTTGACGTTCACCAAGGTCTGATGGATGATTTAATCCCTGATTACAAATATGCTCTGGTCTTGAGAAAAGAAGATTGCGAGGGAATTTTATCAATGCTTAAAAGTATCGTAAGGCAGGATGGAGCCAGACTCTTTTCAATGGTTTCGAGTGACAGGACAAGGGGCAACAAGCACAATTTGAAACATAAGAAGGTCTGTCTGTATATGAGGAGAAAATTCTTTACTGTGAGAGTACAGAGCACTGGACCAGGCTTCTCAGAGAGTTTGTGGAGTCTCCTTCTCTGGAGATAGTCAAAACTTTTCTGGATGTGTTTCTGTGCAACCTGCTCTGGGTGAACCTGCCTGAGCAGGTGAGTTGGATGAGATGATGTCTGGAGTTCCCTTCCAACCCCAACCATTCTGTGGAATCACAGAATATTATTGCAATCTAGTTCAGAGGAATTAGGTCTCAACACTTTATAGTCTGTGATTAGTATACAAGTTTCACTACTGCTGTCGAGAAGGAAAAACTATTATTTCAAATACAGCAGTACAAAAAATACCGCAAATGAAAACATTTTTTCCAAAGGTGTATGATTACAAGATAAATGTACCTTGAGATTGAAATCATGGAGAGTCTTCTAAAACTTAATTATGTGAAAGTCCAAATGGTGGAAGTAAACCTGCGTGGATAAGTTATCTTCATTTTGCACCCTGCTGTGTTAGCCTACAGTTTCTTAAATATTAGCATTCAGTGTTAGTTTGTGCGCTGAAGAGGTGAAAATGGAGACAAACTTCAACAAATCTGCCTTCACTTCTGCAAGTTAACTATATAAAACTTCCATAAAATCAGCTGATTATTCTGTGCAACCAATACTTTTCTGTCATGATTTATTTTTTTAATAAAATGTAGCTACTATTCTATCTTCTCTATGTGGTATATTCAAATAATGTGAACTGTAAAAAGAAGTGGGATAAAAAAATCATCAAAAAGAAGGAAAATGACTTTTCCTTTGTAAGTTCTAGGGTCCCTAAGGTTTACATTTCAATCTCCAACAGGAAAAATTGACTTTCTATCCCTAGGGAAACAAGAAAATCCATTATCTTTGCTAGAAAATAGGAATAGTTTAATCTTTTTCCATTTTAGCCAAGTGGTTCATTCCGATTGTTAAGCAGCCCATTGTAAAGTCTATTGTTCTTTCAGAGTTTTCTATCAAGTCTCCAGTTTTGATATTTCATACTGTCAGACTTATACTAGTGAGAGAGAGTATATTTTCTCATTTTCATCTCAAAATGTGCAAATACTAGATAACAGTGGTAGACACAACACTGATGGTATGTTTGGCTGAATATTAGTTTGCTTACTACTGATTTTAAAATCCAGGCATCTCCATATACTATGACTTTGTTACGCTCTGTAGCTTTTTCTATTCCCCCTTTCATTTATTAAATATTAGTCAGTGTATCAACCTGTGTTTTTATTATATATTAAACATTATATATATTGATTCTAATTTAATTTATAAGCCTTTTAAAAATACAGACCCTGTAACCTGTGGTTGCTTTTGTTCTTTCTGTACAATTTGTGACATAGAATAAGTGACACGTGTGGTTCAAACTTGTATTGCAATGTGCTCCAGAAACTGTTGCATTTCATCAGCAGGGACTGAAAGAAATTTCTACTTTCCCTGACCCTCCTGGTGCTGCCTTTACTGCCAGCTGATGCAGAGAGCTCTTCTGTTATCTCTTGAAGGCTTAAAAATATTCAAAAACATTGGGGCATGTCATGGATATGTTCCATTACAGGATCAGCATTCATGGCTGAGGAGGACACTGGTGCTTTCCAGTTCCCTCCACTTAACAAAAGTTAAAATAAATGTACAGATACAAAATTTTATTAATAGCATCCAAAATAGGTGATACAGGTCTAAATGTTTGGAAATACATGTGTATAGATGACTAAAGAGCTGCATTTAATCTACTTAAAATATAGTGATATATTTAAAGTTTTCTCTTGCCTGTGAATTGTGACAGATTTAACAGTTAATTTCTCCTTCCACCTCCATAGTTTATCCTTCCACTCTAACTAATTTTATTCTTTCTACCTAAAGGGCAGTCCAATCACCTGCTTAACTCACTTGAAGTTACTTCCCTTCAATAGCTACACGAAGTCTTTTCATTACACTGGAAGTCATCTCCTGCATTTTATTAGCTAGCAAACTATTACTTGTGTCAATAAAGTTCAGAGATCTTGGTCAGTCTTTGGTGCCTCTTTATCAAGTTTTAGTCAGAAAAAAATCTTTTGCTGATTCTTTTATGTTAATACATGTATTTAATGGAAAGCTATTACAAACAACAGTTTCTAATTTTATGTATGTTGCTAGAGTTCTTGGCTTAGACAAGAGTGTGAGGGTTTAGGGGGGCCTGCGCAAGAAATAGTCGGGAAGGTAAATGGTTTGGAAACTTCTCTTTGCTCAAGAAACCTGTTGTGGCTAACAGATATATGACTTGAGAGAATGTGTGGGAACAACCCCTCTGCCTTTCCCTCAGAAGCTGTTCCTCAGCTAAGCTAGATAATAAGCATTCCTTTGCTCACAAGTGGAGGAAGGGAAGAGGAGGAGGGAAAGGGTACAGCTCATAAAAGCAGCACTGCACAGGTCAGAAAGGCCCTTGATATATATACACCTGAAGACCTGCAACCTGTGTGTCTGTATTTTGCCACTCAGCTGTGAGTTCTGGCAGCTTGTAGCGTTCCCAAAATAAACTTCCTTTCTTTCTTAAAGTGTACCATTTAGCTTTCTGATTACCTGTGTGAGCACTAAAGCTTGCAAGAGTTAACAGCAATCAGCCACTTGGAGTGACAGCAGATTTAAGGTGTCAGCTCACACTGTCTTATACAGGTATGATACCATAATGTCACTAAAATTTTTTCTGCTAAACACAAATTATACACAGTTAATTAAAAAAAAAAAAAAGGAGTCAGAGAAATCTAGATAGGGAAATATTTTACTCATTTCATAAAAACCAGAATTTGTATCAGAATAGAGGTGATCCTTGGCTCTATATATTCAGAGCACCTGCTGTGCAGTAAGAAGAGGGTAACAGCAGTGGCCTGTGGTAAGCCTCCTGCTCCAACTCCTTGCTATCCAAGGACTAAAATGTGTGTCTTACTGCTAGTCTGCTCAGTTATCACAAGGACCTAGTGTTACTCTAAAACAAGTATATTTCCACCACCTGTCTTGTTGAGTACAGAGATGTAGCAAATAAAGACCTTCATTCATTTTTCGTTATGGAAGAAACACCATGTAAGCCATTCATAGCCTTCAATATCCGGTATATACAAATGTATGTCAGCAATATGAATAAATATGAACAAATACAGCCAAGCAGTGAAGTTGAGAGAAGATTGCATTCCTACAGTGTTACTAGTTACAACTGCAATATCATCTTTTGACTTTCCAGACAACTGTTCTTCCTGTAATGCAGTAATATTGTTTTTGAATATGGATACTGTTCTTCTGTGATGAAGCTAATATTCATTCTAAGAAGGTGTTCCCTTCCATGCACATATTTACTGTACCCCTACAGATGAGAAGTAGCATTTTTCAGGTTTGGTAGCTTCAAAATGAAGGAAATGGAAGAAATTATTGAGCTGAAGGAAGAACTCCAAGAAAATCCAGGTCAACAATAAGTGAGGAACAGCTACCTCAGTAACAGGAATCATTATGAAATGTTTACGTCCAATGAAACCAGAAGCATGGCAGAATACTAAATATTGGCTTCTCTTACATTCTTATTTCAGAAAATTCTCTTACTGTGATTTCGGGTATAAGGAGAAAAATTCCCCATGTCTCTGGTATGTCTTTCAGCTGTGTGTGTGTGAGTACTTTTGTCCAGTACTCTTATTACAGTGGATATATCACATTAGCCAGATTTATGAGGAGTAGGGGAAGAGCACATAATTATTAATGCAACACTAATGAAATAAATACTTGCCTTAGGACTTACTGAGACCATTTATTATTTTCTTTTTTTAAAAGCTAAAAAAAAAAAAACCTCTTGTTTTTTCCTTCCCTTTAGTGGCTTAACTTCTTAAAAATTTCACCCTTTTGTATAGTTTATCTTTTCTTCTTCATTTTTTTGTTCTCCTCTTTATAGCTAACATCTAATGCTGACCTTCATTTAAAGTCAGTACTGTATTAGATCCTTCCTTCACAAATAGTGCTGAGAAGTGTATTTTAACAAAATAAAGGATTTCCTTCACAGCAATCCATTAACTTTTTACAAAGGACACAAAAAGCTGCATACACTAATGAATGTCACTGAGGAGATAAAAAGGAAAAGCACTTTTTTCTTCCAATTCAGAACATATGTATAACTTTGTCATCTCAAGGCCACAAATCAAGTTTCTGTCAGAGATACAAAAAAAAAAAAAAAAGGTAATTGTTTCAAAATTAAAACTGGCAGGAAAACCAAACCTTTTAGAAAAGTGGCCTCTCTATAGCTGCATGACAATGACTGTGCTAATGAGGTGGTATCATTTGGTGTCAAATGATTTTTTGTGTGCCAAACCTTTCAATCACAGAATCATTTAAATTGAAAAAGAACCCTGAGATCATTGAGTCCACCCGTTAACCCAGCACTGCAAAGTCCACCACTAAGCCATGTCCCTAAAGACCACAGCTACATATCTTTTAAATACCTCCAGGACTGGTGACTCAACCACTTCTCTGGGCAGCTCATTCCAATGATTAATAACCTTTTCAGTGAAGAATTTTTTTCCTGGTATCTGTAAGACTCCTGAGCTACAAGATCATTTGATAATATACATTATTTTAAAGTATACTTTAAAAAAAGACCAGGCTCCAAAAATTCACCCACTGATTTTCCATGTGCCCAGATGGCAGGATTTGAACATTATGCGGAGAAGTTGTTGCTGCTTTTATTTGCTTTGCCCACCCTCTGTGGCCATATGTCCTGCCCTCAGGAAGAACTTCCAGCTGGTGTGCCAGCCGAACTGGGGCTGGGTCAGGGGCTCCAAAGGAGACTCCAAGGGGCGGGGATGTGGGACAAGGCATCACCTCACCTTCATGAAGTTTGACCTGTCCCTTCCTCCACCACACACATGCTTGAATTGAGTCTGAGACAATAATTAATGTAATAATCCAGCGTCTTGTATCTAATCCAAACCTCCCCTGGCACTACTAGACTCTGTTTCCTCTTGTTCTGTCATTTGTTTCTTGGAAGAAGAGACTGACACCTCGCTCACTGCAATCTCTTTTCAAGAGAGAATCTCCTTGCAGAGTCATATGGTCTCTTCCAAGTATGAAGAAAATACATAATCTTGTGATCTTTTCTCTGTCTAACCTGATCTGAGGAAGATTATTAGAAGTTACTCATGCAAAATATATAGAATTCTAGTTTAGATTTTCACTTTGGTATAGAAAACAGACAGCTATCATTATAAACATTGGAAGAGTGAAAATATGTGGTATATATTATGGAAAGTACTATAAAGAATATGTAATTTTTACATAGGCAAGCCAAAAATTGTTTTCAAGAAAAAAAAATTTATGTAATTCATTTGAAGAACAAACCCTTATTTCTACTAGAGCTGAAATTTAGTCCTCCAATTTTAGGTCTTAATGATCTACTATTAAATGAATAAACATAAATTAGAATAATGATAGTAAATCAAAAATAAAGAACTCAGTAATACTGAATACAAATTTTTCTTCAAGTAAATCATATGTCCTGTGTCACTGAAAACATTTTGTTTTAAGGTGTTCTGGTGTCCTAAGTTTTCAGATAGACCTGTGTTGTCTTCTGGATCCTTCATTCCTGAGAGGAGTGAAAACAAGGAATCCCTTTTTGGGTAAGGAGGACATATGAAAGTGTTGATGACAGGGTGATTGCATTATAAGCAAAAATCTACATGTGTATCAAACATTTCCTAGAGTTCTTACTATCATGTGAAAACTGAGCACATTGTGTTGTATGCTACAATTCTCTCTGATGCACTGAGCTCCTAAAACTGCCTTGGGAAAGCCTGTGCTGATTCAGACTCTAGGATTCTCGACTTAATACCATCAATTATGCCATTCATCTGTGTTTAAATGTTCAAAACTATTGCCAGAATGGGATAATGAGGACTGTGTTTTGATAACATAATGCTCTGTAGAAGTGAAATATTATTCCAAGGTTGACTGGTTACAGTTAATAAGAAATTACTTGTGCTGAAAATATCCACCCAGTAGATAAACTAGGACATTGTTTAGTGTCTAGCCTGGAAAGGGAGATAGCAGCTGAATTTACGGTATAAACCTCTACTAGTAGAAGCGTAAGAGTGCTGCCTTTGAAAGTGACACTCACCTTTACAAGAAAACCACATTCAACACCTTTCATACACACTTTAGTTCTGGCTTTTTTTTTTTTCTAGTATCTTATTGAATAGTAAACCAGACAGTGAGAGAGAACTTGATCCTCAGAGAATAGAATCAGCAGAGTGAACAATAAAAACGGTGATCCTTGGTAAAGCACATCAGTACCTAAGGACATTGTTTTAAAAAATGGTTTGAAAAAGCAGCATGATCTTTACTGAAATAAGTTGTTTGCAGGAAGGGAAGCTGTGGTTCTTACCAATGCCAAGACCTGATTTTTTGATTGTATTGCAGTGTCATCACCTCTTCTCCACAGTTTATTCTGTCAGGATGTGTCTCAGGCTTTCTGTGACCCAAACAGTCAGAAGAAGAATCGGGTGCTCTATCAAATCTGACAGCAGCACAAGTGGTCCCAGTGACTATCTTTACTGGATATGAGATAAAAATGTGTGAACTTGTTCTGGGTCCCATTCCTTCTCTACAAGATCCTAAATTTGGTTTGTAGGTACCCATAATAAACGGCATGATATAAATCGGGGTCCTTCATTCAGATACTGACTGGTAAATCAAATTAGTTTTCTGAAGGTGCTCAGAAAGGAGTGGAATGCATTTCCCAATCATTTCCCAAAGGCAGAGTTATCTCCATTTCTATAGGACAAGAAAAAGGTTTCAGGATGTTATTCATCTCATCCAGATAAAGTTGTATTTTGTTTGGAATTCAAATAAAAGGTATTTGATCTCTTGAAGCTACAAATGGACCTGAAATGTGGAATTAAAGGAGGATGGTTGTAAGGAACTCCCTAAAGAACCTCTTCTACCATTCAGCTGCAGCTCACATGAAACTGACAATGGGGATAATATTTTACTCCTCTTCTCTACTGTCCCTTCATGTGAAGGCTCATATCAGGTTTCCATAGGTCTCTACAATCTATAAACTATTCACAGTCAGTGTCTGGAAAGAATGAGATGGAAAACATATGAAAACACAGTGAGTGAGACAGAATGATCAGCACTTTTGTGTTCCTCCATTATAGAGAAGTAAAGGGTGAACTTGTTACTGAGGTCCTGACTCTGCGGATTAAAAATCAAATCTCATATTTTAGAGGTCTAAGCACTGTACTGAAAAGGTTGAAAAAAAAGTTTCATCCACAGAACCTTAACTAAACAGGTAAAAGCAGGAGTGGCTTTTCACTTTCTCTTGAAGTATCAGATGGAGATCTACAGGTAGAAGTAGGGCACTGAGGAAGGCAGACCTACTGTTCTGGTGAAGTTCATTTAGTGCTGTTGCTTCATGGCACAAAATTCCTGAAAAAGAATACTGTAACATTAAGAACAAAACTTAACTTGTTTTGTCTTGGAAATATTTTTTTTTGAGATTACTAATAGAAAAAGCAATTTACCAAAAAATGGGTTTATATGGAATCATGTGTTCAAAATCCCTAAGCAGTAAACCATCCTTGCATCTTTAAAGAAGCAAGAAAAATGTATCGCAGTCATCAGATAAATGTCCATGTTTGGAGATCTCTTCAGGGACAAGGATAAGTGAGATGGTTGGTGGAGACCAGCTAATGTGTCCTGAACACTGGACCACAGCCCTGAGGAAGTTTCCATGGTCAGTCATGTTGTATTCAAGGTTGTGAGAAGTAATTCTACCAGCAGATGTTTGCTGAGTTCCAATAAAGGCTCAAATGTCAACAGAGTCTGAAAGATTATAAAGAAAAAATTTACGTCATGTTAAGCATCTTAGTCAAAATAATGAATGAGCACTGGCATAAATGTTCATATATGTCCTTTGCACATGCAGATCTTACACAATTAGGGCTTCTCTATTTCAGAATTCTAAGCCGTCCAGTCGAAATTGATTTTTTTTTTCTGATAATTTTTTATTCCTACTGTAGAAAGAAATACCTCAAGATAATCAAACTATGATCTATACAAATTATTTATTTTCATGGAGAGAGAAAGAGAGAATCATAATAATCTTCATTTTCCCCAATTTTTTTTATTCAGTTAGTTTTGGTTTGCTGTTTCTTTATATTTTCCTTATTTATACAAAAGAATAATGTTAGTCATTCTCTCATCCCGAAGCTAACTTTATTCTTTGGCGGTTATATTATTTTTTTTATTTTCTTCATTGGAGCATGTTTTTTCCAAGACATAATATCAGTCTTTTTCTTTGTCTCTCTTATAATCACCCCTTGAGCTAATAAGCTTATTTTGTAAAATGAGCCCAAACTATTCATACCCAAAGGAAATTGAATTTCATGCACATTTACAGAAATATATATGCACACACTTCTGACATTTATTGAAATTCTAGAGGGAGTTCTCCTTGCTGAACATCCACCTGTCTCCTATATTTCCTTCATCTTTTATTTCTAAATTGTTATGTATTAGCTCAACTAAGAATACCAGGAACATGTAGCAATTATCCTATTTTCATCAAATGACAGATGTTCCAAATGCTCATCCCTCTCCTGCAGGGGCTGGATCTGGGAAATTGCATCTGTTGCAATGTAACTGCAGTTGGGCTCCAAAGATGCAGTATACATTTGGTAGAAAACAAAAAAATCTTTCTTCCATTTCTATACTTTCATTTTTAATACAAGGTGGGTTTTTTGCAGGACTTGTTTTATCACTACAAACAGGTATTTCAGTTGGGACGGGTAGGTCTTATTTATACTTGCTCTTGAGATAGGATACTTAGAAAAATAAAAAGTTTTGTCCATATTTCCAAGAAAACTTTTTGACAGTGTTCAAGGTAAGCAGTACTGCCTATAGTTCCTGAGGGATGAGCTATTTGCTCATATTCTGTGCCTCCACACTAGTAGAGTAGTGTCATTATTCCACCAGTCACAGCAAGCACAGAGGAAATCATTCTAGCTCAAAGATACAGTCTGCCACCTTTGTCAGAGAGAACTGTGCATAATGCTTCCTGCTTCATGCCCTCAAGGAGAGGCAGATTCCTCTACAGATCTCATGGCTCCCACTGTGGTCTTTCTCAGTAGAACAAAACTACTCATTTATGCTGATATCTTGCTAATTTTGCAGTGGGGCCACAGCAAAATCTCACAGTCCTGCAATGATTTATTGCCCACTTTGTGAGGCTAAAAGAAAATTCTCACCGTTGTATTGGAAAAGATACCATATAAAGTGACTCAGCTCACCACAGAGAAAAGTATCATAGGGTATAGCCACATAATCACACCAGCAGATTTGTCTCACAGCTCAGCAAACCCATACATTTCTATATGACTGCTTGTGCCCAGGCTAGATAAACTTAGTTACCAGAACTGCACGCCAATCACTGTGTTTAGGCTCCTTCTGCGCACTCATTGCATTCACAGAACATAAAACAGATTGAGAATTACCTGGTTGCTAGTTTTAATATTACCTTTGCTGAAATAGTGTGACAAAAGCAGCTTATTTTTAGAGTATATTTTGGTCCAGTTTCAGTATTCTGTTTGAAGAACTCTCATTCTATCCGTATGAATCTTATTTTGTGTTTTAGGCAAACATACTATGTTGTCAAGGAAAGATACAAAAATTTGGTATCTTCAGTTTGGTATTTGGCTCACAAATTTAGTATATGTCTTTTAAAGATTCTGTAAAGTAATGGTATATGTATTTGGACATAAGTTAGAAGCGTGTGTTTCATGAATATAGAAAAATTCTTCTGTCAGACTGTACTTACTACTAGATCAAACAATTGTAATACCTACTGGAGAGGCAATGTGGTATAGCACAAGCAATCCAGGAGATTTCAGCAGACTGTCAAAAACAACTGATGATGATTCATTAACTGATGAATTGATGATTGCTGGATTAACTGGGAAGATGCTTCTAGTTGGACTGGTTACTCATAAATAAAGAAGAATAGATGGATATTGTAAAGCTCAATGACAGACTTGACATCAGTAACTATGAGATAGTAGAGGTTAAGATTTTTAGAAAAGTGAGTGAGATAAATGGTAGAGTCGTGGTCTTGCACTTCAGGGGACCAAATTTGGGGTTGTTCAGGGATTTCTTGAGTAAATGAGGGAAGTCTTGGTGGTCAGTGGGGCCAGGAGACTTGATCTTCTCAGAGCACAGTAACAGAATGTACTTTGAAGGTGGCCATTGCCCTGTGAGGTTGCTCTATCCTGTCTTTGAAATATCCTGGTGTTTCACAAAAGCAGGCACAAGAGTAGAAAGTTTATTGCCCTACCTCCCCTATGAAAAAAAGTTCAGTTTCAGCTCAGCAGTGCTGTTATGGCCATGAAAGATAAAAGCTTTCCTGGAGGAGGTAAGGACAAAAGCTGAGGTGCTAGCAGGCAGGGCTGTAGACGAAATAGTAACAGTCTGAGAAACAGCTAGAAAGCATGGGAAATAGATCCACACAAAAATGGCCTTAGCATGTTCTGCTCTTCGTAAAATACCCTGGAGTCTGAAAACTTGTAGAACAAAGTGAGGATAAGAACAGACAGAGCCTCAGCTTACAGAATACGTAATTAATTGACAAAGTAGAAACAAATATTCTTGCCCATCCAGAAAGAAAATATACAAAGCCATTGTCATAAGTCTGGATATGCATCGTAATACTTACCCAGAGAAATTAAGCAGAATAAATGTGCAATATGTGATGACCAAAGTATCCCAACACTGGAAAACTTGTTGGAAGAAGACAGAATTGACACTGCTATGGGGTCTCAGTATGATAAAATTGTGTGAAATGAAAGTAGAATACTTACAAAATTAAAATGGCAGTAGCTTTGGGAAATTATTACCAAACTTTGGTTGAACCTATATTGCCCCTGCCAAACTCTTCTAATGGAAATCTTCATGAGTGAAGAATATTTGATTTAATCACATTATTTCTCTTCTTAAGAGTTGGAAACAATTATTTATGAAAGAAGAGAGGGTACAATATACAGCTGATGCTTGGGATTCTACCTTTTATTAGATGTTACTCTTAAAAATAAAAGCCAACAAAAAAAAAAAAAAAAATCAGAGTTGTGAAACAGCTTATTGTTTTTCCAGCACACAACAATGTAGGTTTTTTAATCTTTGACATGAATCATTTTTCTTTGCATGTTTCAGTTCTTTACTCTGAAGAGAGCAAACTTTCCTCATTATTGCCTACTAGATACGACCTTGCAGCTATGAAAATGTATGAATGTATGGCAACAATTAGACACCTTTTCTGATTAAATGAAAGGACATCTTGATTCAAGAAAACTACAAATGTTTTTAAACTCTGCCAATTCTAGTATCCTTAGACCCTGCTAATTTAATTATTTTTCATGAGGAGATTCATCTTTTTTTTTTTTTTTCCCAACTGACATTCTTGGATCAGTGGGCACTTGCAGGGTTAAAGCTGCATCTGCAGCTTCATTCTGGCAAATGACTATCCTTGCCGTGCACCCATGATGAAGTGTGTTTATTATTCCATGCTAGAAACACTACAGTTATGAAGATGGGAGCAGCAGATGTCTTCAGAAAGGCCTGGGGACCAGTAAAGTGAGCAGGATGAGATTAGGGACTGTGTAAAAAGAACTCAGAATGGAGATCCTCAATTCCTCAAAGTTTTGTTTCAAAATGAATACCAAGGCCATGTATGTAATACTGCAGTGTTTGAGCCTCTACCCTTGTCCCAAAATATTTAGTAGCATCTCAGCTACATCACCGTGACTTGTGATAAGAAAATATTTGCAAAGAATCAACAGATAAGAATACAATCTGAGATAACAGAATGCTTGATTGCCGTTCATTAAAATACCTCCAGCTTTCTCCATCTCAAAACTTAATTTTTACTAGTTTGAATTAGTTCTCAAAACTAATGTTTGAGGCAGGCTATATGAAAGGGTAGGAGATATATTCAGATGACATGATGGACCACAGGATTTAATTTTAAACTCCTCTTCACTGGGCTGGTATAGGGTTATCAATGTGAACAATATCAGGAGAAATTCCCGAATATGAGTCAACATTAGGAGCATACATGTCACATTCTCAAACATTCCTTACAGCCTCTATCAAGAATATTTCTGTTCTGAATTCAAGTCCCTAATTCTGCATTAGGAAATTCACAGTGGTGCAGTTTATTTGTTGTTGCTACCCAGTGAACCTACACTAATATATTTTAAGCACGCTAAGGATTTCAGTGTTGTGTAACTGTCTCAGAACAATATTGGAGAAAATTTCCTTAAAGATAGTAACAATGTTACAATAATAACAATAGTAGCAATAAAGGCCATCCTAAACAGATTAAATAACAACTAGGGAAAAAAACCAACCCTTTGACAAAATCCCAAACTAAACTAGATATTTACCAAACGAGATAGTAAAGCATGCTCCTAATTCTGTCTTCCTTCATTTCCAACAGACCATGGCAACCCCAGTATCCTGCAGAGGGATGTGTTGCCCCTCTACTGTAAATACTCTCATTTTAGATGTCCTGAATGTTCTCTCAGCAGAGTGCATGTAGTCAAGTGCCAAAGAAGATCCCGGGATTAATGCAGAGAGCTCACATGATCTGTTCTTTAATGAGGCATTCCAGTCATGCACGTGGGGCAGCTGCTATACCTGGTACCCTGAGCACCACTGGCTGTAGAAGAGAAAGAACAATGAACCACCTGGACACAAACTTCTGCAAATCATTCAGCCTGTGGGCAATGCAAGCACTCACTTGAGTGAGTGTCTTTCCTAGTACAGACATAGTTTATCTCTTTGCTGCATTTTTAGGTGTGTTTTTGGGTTGAGATAGCTAACTCAATGTTGTTTCTTCATGAAATATTCTTGAAGACACAAAGCATGGACCTTTTTACCCTGATGTGTCTAGATGAAGAATAACCGGATGACATGAAAACACTGAAGGAAACACTGTCTTTAGGGAGATGAAACCAGATATGTTCCTAATAGTTTTTCACATCAAGGTAATTACTCAATCATAAGTAAATCATACTTCATTTTCAATAAATATAAATACTACTATTTTGAATTAAAATTGAGATTCTGAAGGAATAGAAATAACAGAAAGTCTCGGGGGAGGGGAAAAAGTATCAGAAAGGGAAGCTGTAGTGAAGCAGTACAATTCAATACCTGCTATAAATGTTATGAAGGGGGCCTATTAGGGAGTATCAAACTAGTCCTCACTCAAAGATATATGACCTCTAGGCAATTTTAGTTTCAATCTTGAGTTCTAAATATTCCCTTCCAAATCTGTTGTAAAGAAAACTGAATTAGTAGAACAAAACTGTAATATCTTCACCATGTATGCAAAGAGTGAATGATAAAAAGATTAATTAGTACCTATAGCCATATTGAAAAATGAGTAATAAATGGCTCTAAATGATGCAGCTTTCTGCTCCTCCATTAAGCAGCAAATTATAATTGTGTTAAAATATGTTATTATGCATTAACATGTTTGTATGATTTTGCAAGTTTTCTGAGTATAAGAGGTTGAGTCCCAAGGAACAGTAGGTTGCTCGGTTCAGTATTGCAATGACAGAAATGGAAGGGAAATGTCATTGCAACACTGAAGGCATGATATTTCTTTCAAAGACCTAGAAAAAACAGACTAAGGAAAGAGGACTCTACCTTTTTATAGCAGGGGCTTTTTAAAAAAATTTAATAGTATGCATTTAACCCACAGGAAATCTCACTGCAGGCTGAAAATCTGGAAGAAGAGCTGGTACCGTTAGGCAGGTTTTTTTCTACTCAAGAAAAGATTAGTGTTTCTTATGACATTTTAAAGAGCCTCTTCCAATTTTTGCATGCTTCTTTCCTTTGCTCTGGATGTTCTTGTACTTGATTCTGCTTACAAGAGTCAGTTCACCCAAAGTGTAGTTTCTACACATTGAAATGCCTGATAGTCCCTGAGAAGACAGTGCAGATTCTGAGCTCCCTCTTCAATGTGTATGTGTTAGTGCTGGCTTGTCCACAGGTGGAAGAATTCTTCTTGGACAGTTGCCATTCTTCTTTGCATACTACACATATTTAAAGAAGCATTTAACCAGTACTTTTGTCCAATTGCTTTTCATTTATGTGAAATCATGTTCGCTTGATCTGGTCTCACTCAAATTTGGCCAGCTGATTGTTGTGCTAATCCATAGTCTACATCTGTATGACACAGTGATGCAATACCAGACCAAACACATTCTGTTGAAGCCTTTGAGGGATTGTGAATCTCCTTGTCAGACTAGGAGATCACTGAAGAAAAAAAATAAAAGAAAAAATAATAAAAGGAACAAACAGAGAACATCTTTTTTTGTTTTGTTTTTTTTTTTTTACGTTACGCGTGTTTGAAGCATTTGCTAAAGGGAGTAAAATGTGAAAAGATGAAAGGGTAAAAATATCTGGATTTTATTGTCACTGGTATTAATTATCATGAGGGCTTGGTTAAGGCCTAGTAGCTGTGAATAATTTAAAATATCTACTAGTTTAATTTTGAAAGGTACATTGAAGCAAGTAGCAATGAATTTTTATGTACTTAAAGTGATTATGCCTTTTTGGAAATTAAAACCAGAAAATTGTTATGCAATTCATTCCATAAGAGGTAGTTTTGTGGTTGTTTCCAGGGAAATATGCCATTCCTCCTAAAAAGTGCAGTTTGGCTCTATATTTGCTTTCTGGTACATGGAAGGTACTTTCAAAGTAAGGGCTTCCAACAGAATATGATCTGAAATTGTATGTTTCAGTTGTTTCATATTTGTTTGCTCTAGTTTTGAATTTTAGTTAAATATTTGTACATTTTTCATTAAAAATATTTATCTCCACTTGCACTAAGATTTGGGGGGAAAATAAAGAAATAGGCTTTTTCAGCTCTCACGAACAGTGTATTAAATATAAAATCCAATACAACAAAGCATATTTTACAAAAGTACAAACCAAATGAATTATACACATCTGAAAGTAGGTAAGCTTAAAATTTCATCGTATATATTTACTACATATCCACAGAAGGAATCTAAGACATACTTGCCTACTTTCCAATTGTACAGAGTCCTCATATATTTCTGGATGTTCTCTTATAATAGCATGAAATATAACTATATATTTCATGTCATGTAATTAGAAAAAGTTGTCAGGGCTGTTATCTTTGATGTAGAAACACACAGAATTCAATGTTCATCACTATGGGCATTGCCATTTAAGGGATAATACCTTTGTCCTGCTCATAACAATTTGAAAACCTCTGAAAGACTCTGATAAACACTGATTAGGATCCTTCCCAGTCTCCAGTTACTGTAAAAAAACCACAAGCAAACAAACAAAAAACCAAACCAAACAAAAAAAGAAAGGTCCACCAAATATTAGCATACAGATATCAGGTGCTAAATACCAGCATATCTGGACATGTTGCTGCACATCAGAAGGGTTCTTTCCGAAACAGCTGGTATGCATTATCCTTCTGTCCTGACAACTACAGGAAGGGTATCTGCCAATACTGATAACAAAATTGCTGCAAATGATACTCAGGAGCATGAAGGTACAGCATGCAAAGCACAGCAAGCCTGGCATTGAGATCGTTTGTTTCCTATGCAAAGCACTGTATCTTTGACATTACTTACTCCACAGCAAAGAACAATGTTCTGTCCATTCTGGCTGGTAATGATTATAAATGGAGTCACTTGGCCAAAACAAGAGAAACAACAAGATATTTGGAAAATAGAATCTTGGTGCTTGACCTCTGATGCCAGAGTTGTTATTGCTTCCAGCTGGCTCTCATTTTTTATCACAAAACGTACTGCAAGAAAAATCCCACAGCACATAGAACTGGATTTAAGGCAAGGAAGATAAAATAACTGCCCGTGAGGCTCATCAAGGGAAAATCTTGCTGTGATTTTGAGAGCAGTGTGAGTTGGAGCAAGTGGGCACATTTATGACTCATTTACTGAGTAATGAACCATCACACGATGTGATGAAGCTCCTTCTTCACATCAACTCTACACAAAGTGAAGAAGCCCTATAATGGGTTTTGTTTCCTGATGCTTTTTTTCTTGTGTAAAATTTCTTTACTTTGAAACATTGCCTACTAAGCAGCATAAGCATCTCCTATGTTAAACATGATTACACTATTCATAAAATGAACCTTTCACAGGCTGCTGCCATAGAAATCATATATTTAGATTTGAAATTACTGCAATCAGATTGTACTATGGTTTTTAAATCCGACAGAAGACAGATGCATTTTTCCTCCTACTCCTCAAAAACAGAATTCACCACAGACAAGAGCTCTCCCAGTGAATGACTACCATGCTAAGTGCAGAGAACAAGAAAGGTTTTGTAAATAACACACCTAATTTCCCTTCAAAAGCCGATTGCTATTGTTACTCTCTGTGATGGATGATACCTGTTTTGCTCACAGTTAATCTTTTTTATTAAGGAGCATGGCTGGGCAGAAGAACTCCTGTGTTCCTTGTTCTGCCTGCTAACCTCTGTAGCCAGCAGAGCCCTTTAGAGAGCAGGGGCAGGGAGTGTCTGTAGAGCATACCTGACACTGCTCAAGTGGGTGACTTTCCTATACATACAGGGTACAGGCAGTGACTGGAAAAGAGTGTAAGAAAGTGTTAAGACCATAAGAAAATTCTGGAGAATAGCAGAGCAAATAAATAAACAAATGTCGTAAGTGACAGAAGGAGAAAACTGTCTGAGATCCAGACAAAGGGTATGGCTCTTGCTGAAAACTCAGAAAAACTGACAAACTGAAAGCAGGAGTAGTAAAAAGGACCTTCCTATCAAGAATGCAGTGAGGAGACTGCATAGTTATTCTCCACTCATTTTACTGTTAGTCTTCCCATCACGTGGTCCAAGTCTCTCTGTTTAGAAAAGTGAAATTCTTTGCTTTAATAAATCTTTAACTCTGGAGATGCAGAGTTGTGGTACATTTAATTTCTGGAAATGTGCATGAAAATTTTTCTCAGAATTCTGGCATGTTTCTACAGCAATGAGATTCAATAGGGACCTATCCCTGACATGTCTGGAAGACTAAATGATAAGAATATCAAAATCGCCTCCTCTTCAAGGGAAAGATTTGGTGTATATGCTGATCTTGTTTCTTCCACATAAATGTACCTGGAATAATTAACTATGTTATGCTGCAATATTCTCCCTGTCTGACAGAGAAGACAAATATCCAATTCATTGCTCAAAATTCATTATCAAAACAAGCAAGGTCTCTGATAGTAATTTTTAATGTGTGACATTAGCACTGTGGTTTGGCAGCACATTCACCTTAAGAGTTTCTCTCGCTTCCTCTGTTTGCTTACCTACCTTAAAAGTGTCCCTCATTCTGTCAGAAAAACCCTGCAACCCAGACCCTGGAATTAATCTTGGTTAAAAAACAAACTCTGAAGGACAAAGGCTTGTGGAGGGTTAGTATTACTTTGGAATACTGTCTGAAATCTTAGTGTTCCCTAGGTATCTGTTTGGCCTCTACCAAATAAGTGCAGGGGGGGAGGCAAACTCCAATGTAGAGACAGGAATGAGAAGTGACAAGAATTTCTTTTGCCGAGGTCTATGGCTCATTGAACTGCACCTGGAGATGAGAGTCATGGGATGCTCATGTTGCACTTTGTGAAGTCTTGAACGAGGGCAGCACTGCTGGAATTCAGTATAATTCGCAGTGTGGTTGTATAACACACCTGTTTATCTTGTCCTGCAGTGACTGATGACACAAACTGGAGAGGGAGGGAGGGGATTATACACCAAAATATTTAGACAAATTTGAATTTTATGGGAAGAAAAAATGCTTCATTTCCCTCATTCTATCTTAAACAACCCTCAGATAAGTAGCTTGATAGTTTTAAGAAAAGCTACTTCAATCTGATCTGTGATTTCTTTTCAGCCAAACATCTGCACTAATAAACACCCATATGTATACAGCACTGCTGTGTAACCATGGTTAACAGAGTGATTGCCTTTTTTTTTTCTGTAAAGAATTAAAATACCAGTACAAGGGAGTTTATATCACCATATTCCTTCAGGGAAAGGAAGAATATATCACTTATTCGTAACACAATTCTGTTCAGCTTTCCAACAGCAAATCCAAACACCTTTTTTATCTTCCTCTCAAATACTTTTTCTGCCCTCTTGGTGAGCAAAGATGTGCTTCATATTGGCTATCTATGCCTCTCTGTTCTTTAGGCAAGAAAACAAGGTTTGGTGCAACTGATCTTGGCTATTTGCCTTCTTTCCTTTGTCCTTCTGGCTCCAAGTACTCTGCCAGTTGTTCCGCAGGGGAAGGTGAATATATTGGCATTTTTCCCGCCTTGGAACAGGTTATGAGCAGTTAATCGTTCAAGATCCTATGCAAGGAAGGCACAGTACACATATAAATTATGAGTCTAGTTGCAGAAAGAGAAGGGTAAAAGGCAACAGCAAAGAGGGAGCTGCTGCATAGATGTCTAATTACTTGTATGCAACAGCTGTTGTAATTGAATTTGTGAGAAGATCCTGGCATTAATGAAAGGATTCTAATAACTGGACACACAAATGAAACATAAAAAAGAGTTCCCTCTGGCAGGACAAACTGAAACAAAAACAGCAATTAAATAACACACCAAACAAAAGAAAAATGTCACATGCACGGCACGATTTAAAAAAAAAAAAAAAGGCAAGTTTGTGCTAGCAGCATCCTAAAAGATTAGAATTTTCTTCCTTTTATTCCATCTCCTGAGTTTCCAAGTTCCCTCGTGTCTCTTTAAATAGAAGATGTATTCCTCAGTGTTACATTTCTTTCAAAAAATGAAAATCATAAGTAGAAGAACTCTAGCTTCTGGAGCTGATCTCAGAAGAGGCCGAGTCAAGGGCTAGTTGTGTGGGTTCACTTAATGGAGAAGTGATCAAAAGCTCCTTGATACAGAATGTACTTTGTAGATAACTTTCACAACACTATTATTTTCACTATTTGTTTTCTTGACTTCGTATAATGAGAGTTTAGGTTATTTAAATGAAAATTCTCAAAGCAGTAACTGAAATATCATCATCATCATCATGGCCAGGCTTTGCGAACGAAGATTTGGGAAGGGCTCTACCCACACTTGCTGCAAGCGCGCTGATGGCTAAAGAGGCCGATGCGAGATAGGCAAGTCCGGTTGCAAAAGGCACAGCAGAAAGTCTCCACAGGCAGTGTTGGTGAAGCACGGTTCTTTCTGCGTTGTCTTTTCTCCTCCAGACTGATTCTGCGTGCGTTCTCAAAGGAATCAGCAGCATTATGGATGGTGTGTCTCCACGCCTCCCGATTGGAGGCCAGAGTGGGCCATTGATGGTAGTCAATATGGCCAAGGCTGAGGTATTGTTTCAGAGAGTCCTTGTATCTCCTCTTCGGGGCTCCTCTCTTGGGGCAGAAAGTGGCAAGTTCACCATAGAGCACGATCTTAGGGAGGCGGTGATCCTCCGTCCTGGTGACGTGCCCTGCCCAGCGCAGCTGCGTTCTCAGCAGCATCGCCTCAATACTGGTGACTGCTGCCTGTATATATGAAAGAATTAATTATACATGCTGTTTATAAATATATAATGTCTGATTTTCAGGTTATGCTTCTAAATAACACAGTTCTATGATATCATCATAACTGGAACTGTATTTTTTAACGTATAAGATGGAGTCATGCAGTGTCAGTGAAAGTGAATTAGCTGGAGTGTCCTTCCACAGATAACACTGAGGGTGTAGCTAATTAATAAAAAGATTAAGTGTTACTATTAATGGATTTCATAGTAAATGTCTGTGAAGAGTTCCATAAGCTCCATCTTATATATGTAAAAGAAAACATCAAACCATATTCTCCAAAAAAACCCTAAAATTCTATGAATATATAGTTTAATAGTAGCTTCAATATAATATTTTATTTCTAATTTTCTAGGAAATAACACCTATTATTTAATAATTTTTCTGTACAAAGGTTTTGTTAGTAGTTCTACAATAATGCTAACATTGCCATTTCCTCTAATAGGAGTGTGGGTAGACATTACCTTGGTGCAGCCTGAGCCGGGTGCCCAGTGATGGTAAAGTCATGCAATCAGTCTACCAGCTGACAGTACTGCTGCTGCACCTGAGAGAGAGGAGCCCTGCTTTGTCCAGATTCCTTCTCCAAAATGCTGCCTCTGGCATCTATTTTCTCATGACAATACAGATTTAACTGCAATAAATACATTTTTTGATTACCTAGGCTATTTGCCTGCCAGTGAGTAATTAGTACTGTTATTACCTAATCAACTGTTATTTAAATGTAGAATGTAAACTATGTCCTTGGCTTTGCTGTTTTCACTCTGAAAGCTGGTAAAAACAATAAGCTCTTCAGCAAAATTTCTCATATCTCAGACTCTTGAAGCTTCAGTACACAGAGATTAAAAAGGAGAAGCTGTGTTGTAAGAATTTACATCTTGCTGTACCTAGAGAATTAAACACTTAACTAGTTTGTGTTAGACATTTCCAAAGCCGTTTTTTCAAGACCTGTGTGAGAACATTTTTGTTCACTTGACTATAATTGCCATTTAAAGCTCCTTATAATACAAAATTGTTTCATTAGACAATTCAAGCAACATTCAGCTTGTACCAGGAGACTGAATTTCCCTTGACATCATGCAGTTAACTTTTAGTTTGTGTCGCAGTCTTTTCACTTAATTCACAGGACTTCAAAAGGGTGCTGACAGATGAGCCATTCTTGTATCTTGTCTAGGGCAAAACTCAGTGCTACACAAAGGCACAGTCATGAGGTCAGTAATAGCTGACAGCTGGCATCACTGGGGGAGCACACCCCAGGCTCCACACTGGGCTCTCACAGTGCTCTCAAAGTATCTCAGCTGCAGGCTAAAACAGCAGCTATGAACTGTCTGCTCAGCTTGCAGCAACACTGGACTGTTTTTTCACTGTGGTTCATCCTTTTTTCCTCTAAGAAGTTTTTTCCACAGGCCTGATAAAAAAAAAAAAAAAAAATTGATAGACAGCACTAAGCTGTTCTTTTCTCCCTTTTTTACCTCCTAGAAGTAGAAAGACAATATCCCTACAACAAGGACTCCTAGGTGGAATGTGGAAGACCCTGAGGGAAGATCATATTTTGAAGTTCTCACACATTTCAGCTGAGTCTTTCATCTATTGATCAGTCAGAATTAGGTCATTCTCAATCTCTCTTGCTAGGAAAAAAAAAAAAACCAACCAAACAAAAAAAAGTAACATCTCTCATCTGAGAAATTCTGAGGTAGAACTTAGGTCTTCAAAAACCACATTGACTAACAAATAACAGATAGTCTATATTTCTCTCTCAACTCTATCAATTCATTCTGCACACTGGAAAATATCTATTCTTATATAGATTGAAGTTTTTTCTTTTTTTTTATTGTGGAGTTTCATTTGGTTTTGTTTTGGGGTTTTGGTGGTTTTTTGCTGGTTTTGGGTTTTGTGGCTTTTTTTTTTTTTTTTTTTTTTTTAAAAATGTTTTTTGTTTTCAC
>VWZG01009716.1:167600-226873 GCA_013396735.1 Grallaria varia
TTTTTTTAAGAAATGTTGATGATTTCCACTCAAGACTTTTACAGATGCATACAAGCCAGGGTCCTTTCCATCATCAAGCATACAGACAGTTACTGCTGGGAGCCTCAGATTAGATACATATGGATTCCTGTGCTGCAGAGGTCTTGACAGTCTTTAACAGTAAGATGCACTTCAGCTTATGTTCAAAATCCTACCATATGCTTCAGAACAGGTAACTCATAAGGTCAGCCAATAGCAACAGGGTACATTTTTATCATACCTGGCCACACATTAATTGCCAATTTTATGCAATTCATATACTCAAGGTAGGTTTTTAAACACTGCAGGCTTCTTTGGAAAAAGAGACAGGAGCAGTTTTCTGTTTTCATTCATTACTTATGTTGTTTACAGTGAAAAGAGTTTTAATTTAGATATACCAGTCAGAATCAGAAATATAACCCTCATATCTCACTGTTCCTTTGCACAATGTTGTAAGGAAAAAGACGTCTTTACTTTTCCATCTTTAAAGAATGAATGATTAGACTTCAAAATATTAGAAAGTTCAGAACAATTCAAGCATCGCAGACTCCCACAGCTTAAACAAAGCATTGACCAAAAGGTCAACCTGTGAATCTTTCTGGAATCCTAGCTGATATATCTTCAGTTTTATTGTCAGATTCATGGGTGAGTTCCTGGTGGTTTACTCTTTTGGGTTATGAGAGTAACCAAAAATTTTGAAATACTAATTTCTCTATGCATGTATAAAAGTGTATCAAGTTAAGTTGCAATTAAAACATTGTTGATATTTCTGACACTTTGCTTTTCTTGATGGGCTGGTACGTTTTTAAACTTCCATTTCTACCCTTACAATCTTGGAAAATGAAAGTTATTCCTGGTGATTTCTATTTTTGAAGTAGATGTGAAGGAACACCTCTAATTCACTGCATTACAAAGACATAAAAACTGTTAATAAGCAGGTCAGTGTTACGTGGTATTTGGTAAAATGTAAGTTGTATTAAACATCTTAGTGTCTGTTATAAAAAAGAGCATGAATATCATAATGATAGATGAAATGGTGTGCTAGAAAGACATCCTATGAAACCTTTATTTAAAATGCACTCTGCATTCCACTAGGTCTTCTCAAAATTATCCTTGTTTTCTTGAAAAAACTTATCCACAAATAGTGTTTTGCTAATGTGAATCTGTGGCATCTTAAGATCATTACAGTAACATGGAAAATTTACCTAATTCATCAAACTAAGTCTGAATATTTCATGAAAGCCAAAAGAAGGATGAACACTGTCAATCTTTGTCTAACAAGTTCTTCAAAGGGTATAAGGTGCCCATGATCTCCAAGCCTGTGTCCTACTTGTGACAGAAGACTGAAATCATGTTGTTGACACTTCAAAAGTGCCTTCCAAAAATATTAGAACAGCAAGTCTATTCCTCCTGAGACAGTGCATACAGTGAATATAGTAATGCTAACTGAATGTGATAGTACAGTCTGAACTGAATTTGAGATGGACGAAGATCTCTCCTTAAGTAAAATTTAATGAGCAATGAAAAATATGAAATCAATATTGAAAAAACCCCTGACTTTCTTGTAACAGTTTACAATGATTACATGGCATGTCTAGGTCTGTTTGTGGAACTGAAAGTATTGGATTTATCTGAATTCCAGTGATAAAGAAGATACTTAACAATTAACTTCTGTACATCTTCTGCACTTATATGCTATTTTATTTAACTTAAAGATAAAAAATGCAATTTTGTTACGCTAGAAAATATATTAATTGCACCAATTTATCAGAAAATAAATTCTTTGTGAATCAGATTATTTACAATCATTATCACAGTATATAGAGAGTGAAAATGTTGTTAAAAAGAGAAAAAGTCCACTTAAAAGTTGGAGTATATTAAAATAATTTTTATACCTCTCATTTCATTTAGGTTTCAGCTGGCATGGGCTCTGGATCTTTGATAACCTGGGTCCCAATAGATCATCTCTGCACAGCTGCAAAGTAAATAACTTCATATAGCTGGGGTGCCATGAAGCAGGGAACTCTGCCATAGTTGCTTGAGAATTGATGGGAACTCCTGGAGTGCAAAATGTTGTACCAGATCCACATGTTACTTATCCAATACACACTTACCAGATTTGTTGAGTGGAGTTTGGGTCTCACCCGGAACCACAGGCTTTTCAATCTTGAAGATATTGAATCTAAATTCACCCTGATACTGTTGTNTCAAGCTAGACATGTACCACTGGGAGTTCCTCATTTCCAAAACTGGTGAAGAAACGAAAGCATAAATATAGGAGTGTGAAAGGACTCGTGTTGTCTCCATTCACAAGAACAACTGCAAGAAAAGCTTGCATTCTACAGGTCTCCTTACAAGTCTCTTCAGAAAATTCTAGTAGTACTATGGAGAATTAGCACTTTCTGGAGAATAAAATAAATATTTTTAGTTTTTTTGAAATGCTGAGAGAAATGGAATTGTTAAATGGTACAAGATACAATTAATTAAAATAATACATGCCACAAAAGACAGACCATCTGAATTTGGAGGCCTGATTAGGCACTCTTGCCTTTTCTTTCACTATCTATTCCCTCAGTGTTAATCAATAAATTGTTATTACAATAAAATGGGTGAAAGAAGTCCAAGTATTATGCTTTTAGCAAAATATAACATTTTTATTGAGCCTTAGATTCAGTTCTGCAAGTATACATAATGAGTGGCTTTGCTAAATTGGCCAAATTGCTCTTAAATAGGATCTGCCTAGCATCAGCGCTCAGCTACCGAAGAGAAAGTGTTAATAAAACTTGTAAAACACAAACTGGTAGACAAAGAAATAACCCCTTAGTCACCCTGCCCTTTTAAGTTTTTAATTAAGCTTAAAAATTCATTCAAAATTCCATGCCTGATGTCCATTAAGGAGATAAACTCTATTAACAGTATCCTCATCGTAAATATATTTTCTTCAGATGGAGTTGATAATTATTCTAAGTTTGAAGAAAGTGTCATGTCAAAGTTAAACTCCCTGACTTTTTAAGTTTGCTCCAAGGTAGAAGTGATATGTGCTAGACTTATCAAACTTGACTGATAAGAATCCCTTGGTCAGTATGCTAGGATGTTTTTGCTGGCATGTTCACCAGTGGTTGCATAAACAAGCAAATCTATGAATAACAGGACTAATGAAGCCTGGCTTGATTTAAATTCATGGTTCAAAGGATTTTCTTGCACTTAAAACATCTCCTTGCTCTGTTGTCTGTCACAAAATGGCCTTTTGCTGCAACATTACTCTTTGGTGAGGTGGGAGGGATTATTTTCAGAATAGGGAGCGCTGACCTCTACTAGAGTCCCCTCTTGCATCCAGGCATAAGATTTGATAAAGGAATTTCTAACCTCATTTGTCAAATACGGGTAAAATTTATCATCTCAGTTCTCTGATACCTGGCATAAAAGTTATTCTGAGGCAGGGAAATCTGCATGAATACATATCACAAGCAAGCAGTACAGCCTCACTAGCCTTGCTTTTTAGGAAGCCAGGATAAGAGTGCTCTGAGCACTTTTTGTTTTGCCTGTTCTTGGTACAAAATCTCTTCACTGTCTGAAGCTCCAGCTTCCTTCCTGCTCTTCTGTGACCAGCTGTGGAGGCAGTTTTTGTGGGAGCAACAGTCCCCAGACAGACCATGAATTTGCTTGAAATTATTGAGAACAGGGGACACACAAGACTGTGAATGATCTAATGAATGATTTAACTGCAAACTGCTTTCTCAGTGGAGAAAAAAATAATCCTAGTTCTGAAGAATCTTCCAAAACACCTTACTTTTCTTATTTGCTCTGGTAAGTCCAGCTTCTACTCTGTCTTATTTATATAGCTGTTCACTGTTACATCATTGAATAAGGTTCATCAAAACATCCCCTCTGATTAACATTCATTATCTAATTCTTTAATTAAAAGAAAAAAATTTTAAAAGTGAAGAAAACCTCAAACCTTTATTGCTTCTTACACTAGGTTCCTTTTTTGTTTTCTTTCTTATTTTTTTCCTTCTGTTTTTAATATTTTTATTCTACCTAAATTGCTGTGGCTTTTACATTTTGCTTCACTGAAATGAAACTCTGGCTTTCACTAGCTAGCAGTGATGAAGCACCTACTAGGAGGCACAAATATTACCTTTCTAGAATAATCTTCAAACATTCCCCTACCAGTAAATTAAATTTTTCAAAATATATAATGCTTTATTTTCTATATTTTTTTTGAGGTCTTATCCAAAGCCTTCTTGTAGCTCAACAGAGGAATAATGAATCCTCCAAATCCCTGAGTCAAAGGTTTTTGCACTGATAAATGGATCGAGCAATATGCCAGTAATTCATTAAGCCAAATTAATACTAAACTCATACTTAAAAATCTAAGATCTAGTATCCTTATTGCAGCATTCACAGAATAAATGCAATTGTATTGAATGTCCTGTCCCTCACTTCTATTGTATTGCAAAATACTAATTTGGGGTTTAATAAACACATAAAGCACATAGACACTGTTGTCAAATCTCTCTAACTTGATTAGGAATTTAACTAAAAATTTTGCAGTGTGTACATCCTTAACCTTTCATCTGCAAGACACTCTCACAGGCACAAAAAAGAAGGAAATGCCAGTACTTCAAGCAAATGTTCAGAGCTAGCTGTTGCTAGCTCTTTAGGCTGCCCTTCATTGTCAGTATGCCAGATCTCAGCTGACATTCTTTTGTCCAAGCCATTCAAATATCTTACTGTGCATGACACAGATTCTGGTATCCTTATGGAGAACGTTACTTTACACTACAATTCCCATTCATTTCACCATAAGACTTCATAAGTCAGATACTATTTGGTATAAATATCCCCAACTTCTCATCTTTTCTAAGAAATAAAAATTGCAACAAAAAACATTGTATCAAACATTTTAGAAACATATATATATGACTAGGTAGTATGGATTGCTCTGACACCTTCTGGCCCTAAATTGCAAACAAACCAAAACAAAACTGAAGAAAACAACCCCAACTGATTTTGAAACAAAAGATTCAAATTTAGAACTGGAAAACACAATTCTTATACAGGAGTATTTCCAACAGTCCTCTGACTAACTTGCTTTAAATGCTGTTATTATTGAAGTGTTCTCTGCAGGAGAAGCCATTAATTTAAATCCTTATTTCTTTAAGTTTTTCTTTTATTCTGTTCTTGAGTTCTGCATTTATTCCCCTTGTAAGCAGTTGTCTGCGTGAATGTCAGCAATTATCATTGTTTCTTAAAATGATGTCTTTTACAACAGAAGACACAATGACACATCCTCAGCTTACTTTTTTTTTTATTTTCCAAACCTTCTCAGACTTTCTTTAGAGGAGAGCGTGTAGACAAATTTACTGAAGCAATGGAACTTAACCTTTTCTAAAAAATACTCTGTCCCAAAAGAAATGTTGGAAAACACAATCTTCAGTTTCATTGTGGCAGACCATAATAAAAACATGAGATTGGGGAATAAGAGATTCACACCACAGTATCTCTAGAATTCTAGAGGTAGTAGAAGAAAACTGTTTTTTGAAGCACTAAGATATTTGGCCATTTAGCATTTTTGGCAATACTGTTCTGCATGTGCATAAAAGCTCTGCCTTCTATTCCATCCATAAATAGTCAAGAGCAAGAAAATAGAGCTTATTTAAATTTAAAATGCAGTCACTATATCTCAATGCCCCTTAACCACTTTTGCCTCATAACAAAGGCTGTTAAGTTCAGGAATATAAATGTATCCTGAAATGGATTAACCACACTCTTGAGCAAATGGGTAAATTGCCACCTCCTTAGGATGGGGAGGAGTGGATCTTTTATGTGGAAAGTGACAGAGGAAAAAAGGGAAAAACAATGGTTAAGTGGATATTCCTAAAATTTCTATTTCCCCTTCCACATCCCCTAATACAGCCAACTAAGTATATCAGACTTATTCTTCTCATTGGAATCATTATTCTACAAATAACATAGCAAAAGTTTTTGGAGAGCAAGAATTTATTTTTAATGGTTTACTTATAAAATATTACAAAAGTTACACTTGATTTCCTAGAAATGACTAACAAAAGGCTTGAGTTCTTTGATTTTTTTAATATATTATGCCTGTTTTAGTCTTTATTTCTTCAAGAAGGCTTAGAAAGACAAATTCAAAAAGACCTTGTTATTTTATTTCAATTAATAATTGCAAGCTGTTGAGTAAATATTAGTCTTTGCTATACAGTCCCTCACCTAACAGAAAGCACTCTTACAAAATACTAAAATCCTTCAGTTTCATTGCAAAAGAAAATTTGGGATTATTTTGCCAGCTTACTGATTAGTGGAAATATCTTGTTAGTTATATGGGAAAAAAAAACTTCTCTACTTGTTCAACTCTACTCTTTCCTATCAGTGGCACTGTAAATGCAGAATAAAAGTGATAAAATATAAAAACAGAAAACAAGTGTGTTTTCCCAGCTTTTTTTTAACTTTATGCTTATTGAGTATGTATTGTGCAAGACAAGTTATTTGGTCTATCCTGTACAGACAGTGTGTGACAGATGAAAATCTCTGTGTGATCAGACCAAAAGTTGCATCTCACCCAATGTAGTCTGCGAGAATGAACAACTGCAGATAGTTAAGGAAAGAGCCTTCTCCCATTTTATTCTCCTGACTTTCAGTTTAGGGTCTTCTCGGTCTTTGAATTCCACCTAGATTTTCATTTGTGAAAATCACTGCTAGATCTCTCCTCCATCTACATGTTTAGTACTTTTTCAAACTGATTTAGGCTAAGCTACTTAATCTGGAAACAAACTTTACAGGGGTTTTTTTTGTTTGCTTGTTTTCTGATGTGTTAATAAAGTATTCCTTATTGATTTTCCCTATGATGTTGCACTTTTTTATAAACATCTGACAAATACTCCACACCCATCTTTCATCATGAAGACTCCTAGCAGTCCAGGATTTTTCCTCAAAGTAGCAACTTTCCTCAAGTTGCTACAAGTTTTATTATTTTTGTTGCTGCTTCCTTTCTCCATGCAGAATTGCAGTGAATACATATGAGCAGGGAATTCACATGCACATCATCAGTAAAAGAGAATCACAGAATCATTAGGGTTGCAAGGGATCTCTGGAGATCATCTACTCCAACTCCTTGCTAAGGCAGTCACCTCGAGCAGGTTACACAGGAACGTGTGCAGGTGGGTTTTGAATGTCTCTGGAGAGGGAGACTCCATGACCTTCCTGATTATGTTTATGGCCATTGTTCCTCATCCTGTCCCTGGACACCACTGAAAAGAGTCTGGCACCATTCTCTTGACTCTCACCTTCAAGATAGTTCTAGACATTAGTGATGTCTCAGTCTCCTCTTGTCTAGAGCAAGAGATCCAGCTCCTACAGTCTCTCCTCATAACAGAGATGCTCCAGAGCTCTCCTCATCTTTTTTGGCCCTTTGCTGGACCCTTTAAGTAGCTCCTTTTCTTTCTCATACTGAGGAGCCCAGAACTCGACACAGCACTCCAGACGTAGCCTCACTGGGACCATGTAGAGGGGCACTTTCTGCCCAGGGCACCCTGGAAAACCATTGGCCCTCCTGGCCACCAAGGCATCCCACTGGGTTCTACTCTACTCATCATGACCCTCTGAACCTCTGAGCTCTGCCATTCAGTCAGTTCTTAATCTCCCTCAATGTCCATTCATCTAAGCCACATTTCCTGAGCTTACCTACAAGAATGTTATAGAAGACAGTGACAAAAAANATAAATAAAGGTACAGGAACATTTAAACATAAATTCCATTTAAAAAAAAAAAAAAAAAAAAAAAAGGCTTTGCTGAAGTCGAGGCAGACAACATCCACTGCTTTTCCCTCAGTGACCTAGCCTGCCACACCAGTGAGCCCATCCACTGCGGCTGGTTGCCCTGTCAGGGGATTGTTTAACAAGCAGAAATTAAATGGACCAGGTGTTGAAATGGACTGCAACTGAGGAGGAGCTGTAGACAAAGTGAGCGGAAAGTGCTGGAGCCATTTATGAACTGGACCTAAAATAAACCAAAACAGAAACCTGAGAGCCGTGAATGAGCTGGAGCCAAAATTGAGCTGAAGGTAAACTTGAACTGAAGCTTAAATGAGCTGGAGCCATCCACAAAACAGAGCTGTCCATGAGCTGGATATAAAACAAACATGGGCTGAAGAAACTGACTTGAAGTTCATACCGTGATTCTCTATCTGAATCCACTCTGAAACCAACTGTGATCAACAAAGAAATATTAGAAGTCAATTTCTCCTTAAAGGCTTTCTCTGTTGTGTGAACACCATGTCAATCGAAAGGTATACTAGTGAGCAAATGGAAGACAAGAAGGTACCTCATAGCCATTTGTTTCTAACAGGCTGGGTTTTCTCTTGTCTAATGAGTGGGTGGTGTGTAGGAAGCGACACAGTGCTTGTAGAAAAAAACCCAAAAAACCTTAAACTTAAAAATATTATGAATTGTCTCAAAGATACTGTTAACCCAATGTAGCTGAAGATTCCTGTGTTTGGTCTCAAGGGTCAGAATAAGATACAGTCATTTATCTGTTTTAGCTGTTTGTATGGCATCTCTTTCTGTACTTTTGGAAAGGCATCTTGTGATATTGATTCAATAAATAAAACATTTAGTAAGAGAATACATTAAGGGATGTATCATATTCTCACAAGGAATTTTTTAAGGAGTTGTTAAATAATTGCTCAACTGACCTTAAATCTGACTTTGCTTTGTATGGGGTTTGGAACAGAGATAAGGTAAGTTGTTCTGTGAGACTAGGGAGAAGACAACTGTTCTGCCCAACCTTCAGTCACAAAATTTTTTGCCAGCAATTCCTGAGTAAGTCAGGAAGCTGTTAGTTTAGTTAAATGTTCCCCAGAACTCAGCTCGTGAATTAGTCAGAGCGCATACATTTGGACGATTGCATCTGCATAGCTGAATGTGTGGCAGGGAGCACTATCATATGTTTTCTGTCCACTGAAACAGTTTTCTCTTAAAATTAGGTTTCTTTTATGGAGAAATAGCCTAGCAGATATATGGTATAGAGTCCCTGCACAAATGGATTGAGCCTACATCTGGACGAATCAAATAAATGTGGGAAAGATGTTTCACATTCAGTCTTGGTATAAACAGTTTAAAATATCACTTTCTTTCATTTCATTTTACAGCCGTGATTTTGGATTTTAACTTTTATACTCAGCTGTCCAATAAAGGCTAAAATGCCAGACACCTTTGAAGCTGTTTTGCACATTCTAGCTGCTGCTTCATCCTGTGACAAAATCAACCTTCAAGGGACAGACAGGATATCATTAGACTAACATTATGTGTCAAAAACACAAGAAACTGAGACTGTCAGATACTGTATGTAGATAGATAGTATGGCACGGTGAGAACAGCAACTATCTCAGGACTAAAGCTGCTAGAGGCTTCTGATCAGAAAAAAATAAAACAAAACAAAACAAAACAAACCTGCCAGTGCAGATTGAGAGTGGAAGTGTTGATAAATGTAATGTTATCAGCAATGACTACATCTTTCAGGGGGATACAGTAAAAATATATCAGGGCAATGTACTGCAGGCAGGTTGAACTCTTTCTGCTCACATTGAAATTGATGGGATACAAATCATTCAAATTCTAAATATGATAAGGCACTCATGCTAACAATGCCACTCTATATGGCTTTTGAAACTCACACAGAGTTTGTTCAGACATTTCTTTACTACAGCATTTGGACATACCTATATTGCTTTTCTCCTAAGTAATCTGCAAAGCTAAAAGAGAAATCTAGCAAGGAGAGGGCTATGGTGAAACAATCAAAGGGAAAAAATAGCTAAGGAATGTAACATTCTTGATTAGTGGAAAAAAATCTTAGGCAAAACACAGAAAAGTCCCTAATGGGGTTACATTGAGACTTAGTTTCCAGCAGGGAACAGAAACAGATGTCACAGAGGAAAGTGGATAGGTATAAGGAGGCAACTTGATGAATACTTTGCTGATGGTAAAGTGTCAATTTACAAGGTCTATGCAGTTCTTTTCATTAACATTTGGAAATTTCTTGAAAAAAATATATTTTCAGGCACATGGTGTGACTCTTAGGCATGGTCCTGAGCAGGGCTTACAACTGGACTCGATGATCTTTGTGGGTACCTTCCAACTCGGCATGTTCTGTGATTCTGTGAAAATTATTCTATATGGTGAAAATGTACACCCTTGGAAGCAATTTCTGTCAGACAGGGAGAAACAGAGAGGATCCTCTCCTGGGATGTAGGACCTTGCTCTGGTGCCTGGATCCTGGCACAGCCCTGTGTCAAGAGATGAGCAGTGCACATCTCTTCTGTGTGCTTGCTCCTGCATAAATCTTTTCCTCTTCTCATTATTCCAGTTTTACAGTGTTTCTGTTGAACACAGAGTAGGCCAAGCATGATCTTGGAAGTGGGCTAGTGATGCCTTAAGACTTTCTGTGTTTGTGTATATTTGTATATATATATATTTGTATATAGGTATATATATTTGTATTTTTGTATATTTTATGTAGCTGTTTAGCTTGTCAAATTTGAAGTGGCAACTAGCAGTTTCTACCTCTGTACTGCATTTCTGAGCATCTGAGCTAAGAATAAGATAGTGACTAGAACATTCGATTTAGGCCTCATGGACCAGGACTAGACTAACAATACACATTGTAGTCAAAACAAGATAGAAGACCCATTAAGTTTGGAAAACCTCCAACCAGNTAGTGGTACTTTGGGAGATGAGAGATTTTGTTTCTTGATGTGAAGAAGTGAGTGCTGCAGCCAGATAGAAAAAATTACACAAAAAGATTGGGAAAAAGAAAAAAAAAAAAAAAGATAATGTATTATAATTGGAATGACCACTTAATGCTTGTAATAGTATGAAAGGCCATTAAACTCTCCTTGTCCTACTTACAGTTTATGGGTACCAACAGTGCATCAGAACCTCACAGTTTGTTTGCTTTCAGGAATCTGTCAAAGGTTTGGCTTCATCCTATCTGCCAGAGAACTCCAAAGCACAGACTTTTAAGGAGTTTTCACTGAAAGAGCTCAAGTAGTCCTCCAGAATGTAGTGTGATGAGTGAAATTAATCTGGAATTGGTGCTTTGCAACTATGATGCAATATAAGCATACTAAGATTTAGGAGACATCCCATGCTTATCTTTTTTCTTTTGTTTTATTTTTAGGTTATTCTTTCAAAACAAATATAAAATATCTGAGTAAATGTGAAATTTTAGAGTTTTCATTGTTTTCTCACTTTGATAAGTTTGAGAGTTTTCTCACTCTTGCCTTCTTAGCTATTCTATGCTATACACTATACCATTAAGTTATTCTCCTATTCCATCTTATTATTTTTATTACAACACTGAACCCATGTCCCTCCTAAAAATTCAAATTATAAGAAAATGTATAGGTTTATACAGGAAAACAGCACAGAAGGAACCTAAGTGCACCTTAGTTTTCCTACAGAGTTAGAATAGTTTCACTACACTAGCCAAAATATAATATCATGCAGTTGGAAATTGAACTATGAGGAGTTTTCAAAACCTTATGAGGAGTTTTCAAAACATTATGAGGAAAAAAAATTGATAAAAAGAGGAGAGAGAGAGAGAGAACTACAGGATCACTCAGAACACCTTTGAACTTTTGGATTCTCAGCTGGAGTGAAGAAAATTAGTTTGTCTTAAGTTTGCAACTTATGTGTGAACACAGGGATATTTGGAAGACAATACCTTCAGACAAATAAATCAAGAGCTACTGTCAAAAGAATATGCAAGCTTATATTTGTGGTGTCAACACTGTTTTGCCTGTCCATGTGTTAAGAATAACTAATCCATGCTTTAGAGGTTTTGCTTTCTACCACATAAATAAAGAGGGTCAGTGAAGCCATATTTATTCTGTTGTTGCCAAATCTTTTGCACAAAACTAGGGATTTGATTTAAACATTTTTTCCCATCTCAAATTACATCACAAGAATGGCCCTTTGTCTACTGTTTCAGATATTGTATTGCTTTAAGTGTACCATAAAAATTTACCAAAGCCTTTCAAAAAGAGTGTTTCAATGGGATATTGCAGTTTAACTACATACTTAGAACTGTTTAGTATAAAATTTTTCATTCTTTAATGCATTTATCTTTTCTACTCCTACTAGTGTTATCTCTGGACCTCTAAGCACTGCAAGGTAAGGAAAGTAATTAACTTAATTATATTCATTAATTATAGTAATGAGAATAAACTTTTTTCTTAATTTTTCCCCCAATCTTAACACTATGAACAAATAGTTCACATTTGCCTATTTCTACCTGATTGAATTTTCTTTATGACTTTTCTTCACTGATATTCATCCTTGCAAAGAAATATAATCATCACAGGAGAGAAGGATCCTTTCTACATTCATCAGTTACATGAGGAACAACATCACTGTTACAAGGCATACAAAGCATAATATTTTTCAAGGAGGTCTTTCTTTCAGCTACTGACTGTGCATATTCCAGATTAGTATGAAGGCTAAATGAATGAGTGTATCATTTGTAAAGTCTGGAAAATGTACACTTATATATATTTCTGTACATAATGGAACCCTACAAACTCCTTTTTTGTTAATTGATTTCATATACTGCTTAATATTTTACCAATAAAAATTATCCAAAAGCATATTTTCTCTATGCACCCAAATATTTTTATTAGTAATGCACAATACTAAATTTTCTGTAATTATTGAGAATTGAGTGATGCATGATCATATTTCAGTATTCTGTGCTAACCTCATTGTACATCAAAATAACTCATTGACCTTCCCAATAAATTGATTGAGAAAATACGATCATATACATGCATAGTCTCCCACATTAAAAAAAAAATCCCCATTCTTCCTACTTTCCTCTGCAAGCATTGTCTCACCACATCCCCAGATTTCTAGCCTTAGCAGAATACAGATTTTCTTTTTTTTTTAACAGTTTCATCCTCTTTCTGTCTTACAATGATCACAGGAGTTGAAAGGTTAAAAAAGAAGAAAACAACCAGAACCAACAAACCAAAATGAGGAGAATAGCACCATTTTACTATTAGTGGTATAAGCACTTTCATTAATAAAAGCTGCTTTTTAAATGATTTCACATTTATTTACTGCCACTGTAGTATTCTAAGAGAACAATCAGAAATTCTGCACAGTTGGTTTAAACAACCACATGCACAGGATTTCTGTTTGTTCCTTTAGAATTCAATTTAAAACAGCAATAGGTTTGATACAAATATATTTTTCCCTTCAGCTCCAGATGTGTAATTCTTAGCTACCCTGAATTCAGTTTGGAGACATTAGATGGAAGGGGAAAATTATTATTTTCCATAGTTGTTTTGTCACAGTTTTCAGGTATCAACAATTATCTCTTAAGCAATGATTAGTTCAGACAGAAGGCAGCTTTAATGTGTTCCCACTAGAGCTTCAACTGCTGACTACTCTGTGATCCATCTCAGTTAAATTAGACATCCTTACTCTTTTTCTTCTCACCCACAAATCAGCTACCAAGACTTCATGACACGTGTATTTAGTGAAGACATCTCTTTTCAGAACTTGCGAAAGTAATGCAATGGGATTCTTTGCCTTCCTGCACCATGTTTAAAAAAACCTACCCTTAGTCTATCTATCTTGAATTCAGTAGAACAATGTTGACATAAAAGAGAGACACAAAATTGTGAGTTCAGACCACTGCTTGTCAGAATTGTTTGTAGCAGAAGGCCAGTTCTTGATTGTACAGTTTCATTTCAGAAGATGAATTGAGTTGTCTGACATTTCCCCTAGTGGCTTTTTTGAGGAAATGTTTTACAAGCAAGATCATGTAGCAGAACAAAGCTAAAACAGGAATTACAGATGAAGAACTGATTTGCCAGATAAAGTCATGGTCCCAGAAGTTTAATTTAGTTCTGTATAAATAACAAGAATCTAGAAGAAGAAAGCACTTTCTAAGTGAGAAGCCTTTTTGATATATTTTTAGTTCCCTGAACTATGGCCTTATTTGTCTAAAGAGACATGGCAGATAGAAAATGCATCACCTACTTGTAACTACTTGTTTACAGTAGAGCTGCTGCAGAAAGTCTACCTGGGGCTTCCAAATTCCAGTGGGAATTGCAATTTAGTAAACTGCCTGTTCTTGACAAGTTGGAAAATTAAGATTCAGACTCAACACATAAATCTGAATTAATGTGTGTTCTGTACTCTCATTGGCTGCAGAATATATTGGTTTTTCCCCTCTGAAAGTCTGTATTTGCTGCAGCTGTCAAGAATGAGATGCAGTCATCCAAGAAAACATGCTGTGTATTTTATCAGTTGCAAAAATAGTATTAAAAATCAAAGAATACCTTCTTAATACTTTTACTTTTCATTACTTAAACTCATGCCTCATTACTACTTTCTGTTCCACACTCCTAGGTAGTAGACTCCTAATCATTTAAGAGACTTCAGCTTGGAGACTTTGTCAGCTTCCGGGTGTAACTAAATGGAATCCTCTGTGAGCCACACAAGAAAGACCTGCAACCTATCTGCTGACAGGCTACCTCTGTTCCTCACAGACAGGAACTTTCTGAAAGATCAGTGAAGTGAAATCCCGAGAGAGTAAAGAACCACATTCATATTAAACTTGAGAATTTTCTCTGTAGCCTAAACCTTTATCATCTTTAAATATCTTCTGAATATATAGTAATTCACCTTGGAGAAAGAAAGCTCCTTTTATAACAGAGCTACACGACATTTTCTGTGCAGACTAAGAAATCTGCTGCATGAAGGGTAGAATTTCATGATCTAGGGGTTGTACGAAATAATGTATCATGATGGAAAAATGATAAATAATATTTCACATATGCATACACAAAAAAAAGATATTATTTTATCAAGCTGGTTTTTAAGTTTGCTTGCTTTGAAAATAACTAGTTCCTCTCTTATGCCCTTGCCAGGTTTTCTTTCTGACTATATACGTCATCATCATAGAATGATCAAGAAAAAGGGAACAAATGTGAATTCTGATTGTAGGAATAGGATGATGGTAGCAGTAAGGTTTCTTAAATGAATATTATTTTCTTTAACCTATCTTCCCAGCCCTAATGCAGCTGCCACTGGCAGTTTGCACTGAGTGAAGTATACTGCATAAAATAATTCTAAAACCTTTTGGATCACAGAGGAAAGATTTCTTCATTTATATGACTCTTAATGGTGTGACAAAGCCCTGTATATTCCTCTCTATGCAACTATATTAAAAAGTAAGCTTTTATTTCTTTCTCTTTCAAGATATTGTTTGTCCCAAGGCTGTCATATATACAGTTCTAAAAATGTAGGGTCTTCAATTCTACTTGGCTGCCATTCCTAGGCTTATCTTGCGCCTTATGCCTGTCCACGATTCCTGCACAGTAACACCCAGAACCTGGTTTGCCATTACTCAACCACCTGGAGGTGCGGAGGTGGAAACAAGACGACCTCCATTACCATGCAGCACAGAGCACAGTTCTCTTTGACTAAAGAAGAATACAGCATGTGGAATCTGGTATGAGAAAGATTAAGTTATGAAAACAAAAATTATGTACCCCTGGGTCATAAGGGTGGACTTGAGGGTCAGCTATCTTCAACATATCTTTTCTAAGAATACCTGGACTCTTTTGTCTATGACCCATCAATATCAATTGATCAAAAATAATACATTAAGAACACCATAAAAATCTGCTTTACTTCAATTAAAAGTGTTAGTAATATTAAGAATATCTGCTAAACTTTTGTTTTAATTTTTTCTCTGTTCATTCACTGGTGCAGTGAACCCTTTTTTTTTTTGTATTAACATATTTTCTGCTTGCTTTACAACAGTAGTTCATCCTGCTTCATAAATAAAGGCATCAGGGAAGAATAACAGCCCAACCAATTAATATGCCTAGGGGCTAGTCTGTCTTAGACCTATGTATAAATAAGAGAAAGAGCATCACCTAGTGAATGATTTGGGACACATAACTTTGGCTCCTCTCTGAAACTACTCCACAGGGGAGTTTCTCTGCCTTTCAGCTCAGCTACAATCTCACAGTGCTTAGAATGAGGTGGTATGAACCCCCACCATGTTTTAAAGCAATGCCTGAAGAGAAATTCTTCTTCAATCTGAACTCTGCATTTCAGTTCCACAACTATATTTTCCAATTTTTGATTAGTGACTTCCTACGTTTACAGGATTATTTTGGGGAATTCTGTAGTATGACCTGGTGTGTCTACATAATGCTGCTAGGCCCAATAGCAACCAGTAGTATTACCTCCATGTTAGATGTTGTATAAAACCACTAGAAGCAAACCCTGCATTTCTGTTGCCAATATCTAAATAACGAATTCCAAAGTAGAACTGTGCTTGACCTATGTTTGTGAAGTCTTCTCTCACCCACAGACATTTAGCCTATCATTTCTGGTGGTACTTCTAGAGCTCTAAATGCCTGATGAGTTCAGGTCACAGATACTTAATTACTGAAGAACTGTTTTGTGCATTGACAGAGAAATTCTGCCTTCTTCCTTGATATACTACAGTCATACTGTGGCCTCATACAGAAAATCAGAAGGTGCGTAGGATTTTTTACGCAAACTATGAAAAAAAAAACATTATACAGGCACAGTGCTGGTCTTTTTTTTTTCCATTAACCCATCTCCTTTTCTTGTTATTGCTGTCATTTTTTTCTAGCCACATTTTTGGTCGAATCTCTTGTTTCTGTTGAATAATTGATTTTATGGTATCATACCATTCCAAATGCATCCTCATTTTCTGCTTCTCTGTTTAGATGAATTCTTATTTTTATTGTTTTCTTTCTAAAATACTGAAAGTGTTTTGTTTGCTTGTTTTTTCCTGCTGCCTTTAGTACTAATAAAATAGTCCCAATGTGTGTTGCTCAGGGATGCTGGGAATAAGACGAAGAGGAAAAGAAAGCTGTGAAGAAAGAGGAGAAAAATACATTTTTATTCTCTGGCTCCAGTAAAGTTTTGCTTCCACTCACATTTAATGATCCACAGGAAAACTTTTTTATTCCCAAGATCTCTTCAAGTTTCTCCACACACACTGAAGCTTCTGTCAAAGACCCCTAGTGCCTTGCCCTTCCAAACCAGTATGTAACAACACTTTCAAAAATTAAGGTACTTATCAGCCTAACTGCTTTTTAAACATACTTTGTTTGAATGGATGAAAGCATTACTTCATCTCTGCCACTGATTTTTGGATGTGGTTTATTTTAGATGCAAGTGTTTTGCTGCTATCAAAGATAGGTAAAGAAAACTAAGTCAATGCAATATATTTGTGAGTCAGATCAATTGTTTCTACATATAGTCCTATCATGTGAGAATCGTTTTAATGTCCAAGAGCCTCCAGCAGTACATAAAGTAATATGCAAAGGTCTGTCATATACTTAGCCTCTCAGCTTCAAGACTCTGTCCAGTGAAATGTTGCATAATGGGGGAAAGTAGAGGTTTGATTTTTTTTTTTTAATAGGAGGGGTGGATTTGGGAGTTCTGTTTGTTTGTTAGTTTGCACTTTTAATAAAAATTAAAGTGTCTTAAAAATTAAGATTTACAATCTTTTAGACTGACAGGATCTGTCAGCCTGAATTTTATTTACTACATGCTGTCTTTCTCCTCACAGAAATCCATGGACTTAGTCAAGCAAAACTGTTGGGTATATTTCTCATTCAGTTTTTCTAGATAACATCAGATGAGGCTAAAGACAATTTAGATGTAGCTTGCACATAGTAATTTTCAAGGAAATCCATTCTAAGTTTATTAATATTGTATTGCTCATCTTTAAGAAAGGAAATGAGACTTTTTGTGTCTTTTCATGAATTTCTGAAAGATACATTGTCACTTGTGCATCTATGTTTTGCCTATAACAGTTCAGAACTTAGCTCATGCTTATCTAAAGCAGAAGCTCATACAAAATGCATTGTATATTATTTACTTTTTCTATGAGTAAAATGGGATTATATCTCTCCAGGAACATTACATGCAGCTCAAGTGACTCTCTTATGTACTGCATAACTAATGGCAAATAGTCCAAAAGATTAATTAGTTAACATGTCACAGGCCAATATTTGCAATTCCAGCTGGGCCAAATCTGCATATTTAGGTGTTCTCAGCTACTAAGGCATTCGAAACTGAGACTTAGAGATCTATGTCAATTACATGTTGCTGTGTAATTTGTCCTGAGTATTTTAAATCCTTTGCCTAGAAACAGTTGTAGAAGTGTAGAGCTGTTACAAAATACATATATGTGTATCTTACTTTCCACATTATTATCTCATTATATTTATACAGACACGCTAAAAGAATACAGAATTTCTTTAAAATGTAGGCTGTCTATTAGAATACTCTGTATTCATCATTTTACATAGAAGCATGTGGGATGATGGATAAGGTTGAATGCAGAGAAGATTCAGAATTCTAGCGTAAAAAGAATCTGCAGCCTTCTGGATGGACTGAGGTTGACATGCTCCCCAGTACAACAATAAACATCTGCTCCGAGGAACAGAAGGGAGCATGGAATGAAGTGGAGACTACATGGCCTCCGTCCTTCAAATCCCAGCAGAAAGGGGGAACATTGTGGTACTGAGACTGTACTGCCCCTCTCTGACAAGGGAGAATCAAGATGCTCTGCTGCTGAAGCCAAAGCCATGTCAAGTCACTTCCTCAGGTGCCAAGCCACGACCACCCCTCCCCTTCCATTCAGCTGAGTGAGATAACTTTACACCAATAAGAAATAAAAGGTACTTATGACTACAGCCACTCAAACTCCACCCAAACATACAGAAAATAGTATAAAAGTAAGTTGGGAATAGGGGGAAAGTGGGAGAAGACTTCCACTGAAACCACTGGGGTCAGCTGACAGGNCAAGCCACGACCACCCCTCCCCTTCCATTCAGCTGAGTGAGATAACTACACCAATAAGAAATAAAAGGTACTTATGACTACAGCCACTCAAACTCCACCCAAACATACAGAAAATAGTATAAAAGTAAGTTAGGAATAGGGGGAAAGTGGGAGAAGACTTCCACTGAAACCACTGGGGTCAGCTGACAGGCTAAGTTCAGCTTCCCACCCAGAAGGACACCTTGGGTGAGAAATATACTCTATGCATATTAAATGCTGCTTTTAGGACTAGAGCTTTTCTTGTGCTTATCCCACAACATATTAGTAGATTACGTCGTATCAGAGCTTGTGGTTGCTTAGTATATGTATCAGCAGATTGCTTTAAAACATATTTTTGCAGTAGACACTGTCACTGACAACATTCAAACCTTATGAATCTGTCACAATTTGTATTAATAAAAAGTGTTACTCTGTAAACTGTCAAAGCGAGTCATTTCAGTTGCTGGCAGGGGAAAATACCATGGCAGAACCTGCTGAAGGGGTCTTCACTCTGACGAACCTCCCCATAAAAGGGTAGTCAAGGTACCCTCCACCCTTGTGAAGCTGTTGGTGATGGGTCTGTAGAGGGTTGACCCTGGCCAGATTCCATGGACTCATTAAATCTCTTTCTGCAACTGGGCAGAAGGGAGAGGGGTCATCCACCCACCACCTTTATGGGCAAAAACAGACTCAAAGTGAGATAATACCTAAATTTATTACTGACAGGATAAAAGCTAAGCTAAATAGTGAGCGAAAAAAACCAGTCTTAAAACACACACCACACACACACACACACGTTTCCCCCTACCCCTCCTTCTGTCCATGGGGGGTTGCAGTTGGTTGCAGTTGCTGCCACTTGTGATGTGTTCCCCCACCCCTCAGGGTCACTCCTCCATGGGGTGCAGTAAAGGTTGAGTCCCTGCACCCCAGTGAGCCTCCATGGGTTGCAGGGGGACATTCTGCTTCACCATGGATGGTTTACAAGGCAACACAACTGAGTCCATCCCTTGCTCCTTGGCATCCCTCCCACGGGAGACAGTCTTTAATAGACTTCTCCAACGTGAGTCCATCCCTCGGGCAGCAGCTCTTCCATATCTGCTGTCCTGAGGGCCACAGCTCTCACTCAAGTAAAACCTGCTCCAGCATGGGTTTGCCTTTCCACGGGTCCACAGGTCTCTCCTTTCAATCATCCACAGCTCCAGCACGGGCTCCTCCATGGGCTGCAGGGGTTTTAGCTCCGAGTCCTCCCCCCGGTCGCTTCTACAGTGACCTTGATGTCTGCCTTGTTATCCCATGTTCTCACTCCCTGGAATTTCTTCTGTGCAACAACCTCCAATTCTTAAATATGTTATCACAGAGGTGTTACTGTGATCTCTAATTGGCTCGGCCCTGGCCAGAGCCAGATGTCCCTCCTAGAGCCCAGTGTCATTGGCTCCTATGGGACAGGGGAAGCTTCTAGCAGCTTCTAACAGAAACCACCTCTGCAGCCCCCCCCACTACCAAAAAAAAATATTCAGCTACAGAAATCCAGGACATTGCGAGATACTGACAGACTGTTGGACATGAGAGTCTCAACTCTCACAGGTTTGCCAACAGGCAAAAATCTAAACTCCCACCTTTCATGTGACAAAGGAATATGTAGTTCTATCAGTAATTTCTGATATTTTCCACATTTCATATCTGTCACTGTGTTAAAATAGTTTTTGTATCATTATTTTTTGTCATGTCTGCTAATTAGTACAAGCATGAATGACACTTACTGATTAAAATAAAGAAAAAGTAATACAGTAATGTATTGTCCCTGATCAATATTTCAGTCTACACACTGAGGTTTTAGGGACTCTGCTAAATGAAGGACTTTTAATGGTGTTATAAATGCACACAATTTTTTTCTGTTCAAAATATCAGATTTTCCTGCATTGGGAAAAGTAATTGGATACACAGGTAAGACACAGGCGGGCTTTTATATTTATTCCAGGGTCCCATAAAATTACTACAAAACATGTAGGCAGAAAAGAGATTATGAAAACAACAAAACAAATTGCCAGGAAGAAAATAAATTATAGTAGAGTTTTTCCATTTGGAAATCTTCTCAAAAATCTAAATTACACTTCAGATTTCTGAGATCTAACTGAGTCACATAGTAAAGGTAGAACTGAATTCTGTGACAGAAACAAGTGTTTGTAGTTACAACTCTAGATGGACTTTTTTGAAGATTTATGCAGTGGTTGATCTTTCTGGAGCTTCTTCTCCACACCATAGTATTGAAACATAACATTTGGTATGAATTTACCTGTAGTATGACAACACAGTAATTTATTTTCCCAAATCTAGCACTTTCATAGGAAGCCATATATCTTTAAAAAGAAAATGCAGATTCAATTTCCGTAGCCAGTAACCATGGCAGAATTGAAACAGAAGTATTTTAGCGTCAGACTTTCCCTTAAGCATATTTTTTTCCTTCACCTTGTTTGATCTGCTGCTATTAGTGCATTACTTTACAGGTAGTTATATGAAGCAAATGTAGCTGTTCGGAATTGCATGTTGATTTCTATCTTTGAACCTGTGCATCTATGACTGAAATCAGGGCAAGTAATTTGCTTTTATCCTTCTGTCTTAGAACTTAGGGCTTGCAAAGCCATTAGAGGTACCCACTAGGTGCACATGGATAGTGACAGGAATGCCATTGCTTTCATTTCCAATATACATGCCAGGCAAGGACCACCCCTCTGAATGTAGGCTGAAGTCTAGCAGAAGGTCAGACCAGAAAGAAAGGCAAGATAAAACCCCCACTGTTAGCCAACACGAAGGTGAGCAAAACATATTAAATTAAAGAACATAAATTTATCTATTTCCTGCTAGAACACTGTTATTATTTTACATGACACAGTCACCTCTAAGCTGAAATTCCTCTGCACAAGTAAGTCTGATAAAGCAGTGACAACTGAGCGAAATAAAATTCCGAGCTGCATCAATGTTTGTCATTAGCAAACTTACCCATTCATTTTTTCATTTCCTGACACAACTTAAGAGTATGTATAATTTTGGATGAACTTTATCTATTTATCTATTTCCTGCACATGTATGTGTGTGTGTGTGTGTGTGTGTATATATAGTGTGCATATACTTAAATAATTTGAAAATAGACAAAGTTATTAGTAAAAACTTAGAAGCACAATGTAGGAACAAACACATGGAACATTTTTAATAATTAGAGAAAGCATAGAACTCAAGTGCTTTTTCGGGGTCCTAATACAGTAAAGGATAGGCATTTTTAAAGCGGAGTATAATAGTAAAGGAGGATAAAAAATAAACAGAGAAAGGGGATATAATAAAAATGAACAAGAATCCTCCAGGGCTTTTTAGATACATTTAGAACCAGCACAGAACCCTTGGAACAGATTTTGTTTTAGGGTAAAAGCTAAACAAAAATGAAAACATAGCCTCAAGGAGGCTATAATCCTAATAACATTTTTGACAGAAGTCCTAGGCAGGACAACATTTCCAGATACTGCAAGTTTCTTTATGTGGAAAACAGCACTATAACAAATATATTGAGTTATGTGGAGTGTCAAACTTAGCATATTTCTCTCAGCAAGATAAGAACAGTAGAGACCAGAATGAGATTGTTGCCTGTTAGTCTACATGGGTAAGAATATGTAATGACATATTCATGTCTGATTTCTGAAAGTTCAGACAGTTAAGGGGGTTAATGTCAATCCTGCTCATTAACTTGGGGAAAGCATCTCCCCTCCTCCTCATCTTAGTCCCTTTGAGGTATTACTGACCTTCAAAACACTAGGTACAACCTCCATACTCCCTGGTGGTATGTTCAGAACTTTGCTATGAGCAAAAGGAAAACGTCTCATATACAGAATCATGCATTTACTAGTGATACTGGTGGTATTATTATGGCTCATATTGATACATGGCAGAAATCATTACTATTCTAGGTAAAGTTACACCCACACAACACACCAATTATCAAAATTGCTTAACCAAAATAAAAGGGGGAAAGTAATCATGTAGTTAAATTGTTACTAGTCTACTTCACAGAAGTCACTATTACTTGAACTTCTTTGTCACTGTTCTGGTTGCAAATGGCTTCCTGATTTGTGCCTTTCTCCCTTAGGCAAGTGCAAGTTATTGGTATATATAATGGTATCTATAACGGTATCTATAACTCAGTTTTTATGATAGTACTTTCCTGAGATTCTCTTCAAATTTTTTCATTTTTTTTCATTTTTTCTGTTGGTGTTTTGTTGGCATGTTTCTTTTCCATTTTATCTGCAATTCTGTACTGTATATTGTTTGCTGGACCTTTGATACAAATGGTCCAGGGAAGTACTATCATATATGGTGTTGGTAAACATTATCTCAAACAATTAAGCATTAGATGTAACAATTTAACAAAATAAATTTGAATAATTAATGCAGAAATTAATAACAGTGAATAAGGTCTGTAGTTTAACAACAACCACCATTTGATTTTTCTAGTAGACTTCAGCCACTTGAGTTAGTGCAATAAATTATTTAAGACAAATCAAGACAATTCCAGACTTCAATTTTACTTGAATATGTTTGGCACCTTCCCATGAGAGTGCAGAGTTTCAGGGAATGGATTTCATTTGAATTCATTTGGGCTTGTGTTCCACTAGTAATACTTGATATTCTGTCTTAAAAATTAAAAATAAGTGGAGGAAACTGTCTGAAGAAATCAAGATTTACCCACAGACTTCGGTTGGAATTAACTTTATAAAGGAAACATTAATGTTCTGGAAAGTTCCTGCAAATATTTGACTTGAATATGATATATTATATCGTGATCTGGACTTTAGTAATAATACTATCAAATAAACAATTTTTCTAAAGGCCACCACCATCTGGTGATTAATACCAGTTAAAAGGACAGTGATATTTCCAGTCAAGCAAGCCTTTTCTAAATCAATATCCCTTCAGAAGTCCCATCTATTATAAATAACAACCTTTTATTTATTCAGTGTTTTCATTCTGTTGAGTTTGTTGCAACTTTACTTACCATTTTAGCAAAGCTAGTTTGACATTCCTAACATCTTCGACAGTGCATGCATAATTAACTGTAAGGAAACAGTTTCAGGAAAACTAATAATGAGAACCAAAGCACCAAGACCATTTGCTCATCTCTTTTGCCCATATACATCCAGAAATCTTTCCTAGGGACTAATGTAGACATAACATGGTATCTAAGAATCTTATAAAATGAGATCTCTTTCTAAGAGAAGACAAGATTGAAAGGACTAAATGAAAAGTTTGCTCATGCCTTGGATTTATCTATACATATTGTAGCTCTGGAATAATTTGAATTTGAACTCTCTAAATATGTTCTTTCTGTGTCTTTCTGTCTCTTAGAAAGCAGCCACTGTTTACATATACATTCTTAATTTTCTAAATTTTTTAATTGGAAAATATATGGAATTTCCATATATTGGGTGGTTTTCCTGGTGGGGTTTTAGTTGATTGTTTGGGTGTGTTTTGGTTTGTTTTTTAGTCTTTGTGGTTTTTTTTTTTTTGTGTGGTTTTTTGTTGCTGGGGGGTTTTTTGTTTTGTTTTATTTTTATTTTTGTCAGCCGTCTACTACTTCAAAGACTACTTTGAAATAGTTTTATCTATCTATGTATTTTAAAATGTCAGAGTTACTTCTGTGCAGAATTATCTTGCCAATATGATCTTGCCAATGGAAAGTGGTAACAATGGTATCTTCTTCCTTAAAGAGTTCTGTTCCTCCATATTCCATGCCATATTTCCTGATGTTAACAGCAANGGGCAGAGGGGGCTCCCACGTCAGTTCTGTCAGTGCCTCAAGAAAACTGTAGTAACTCCACAGCAATGGTGGCTGTCTGTCCCTCTGAAGCATAGGGCACATGGGGCTAGGAATGGGAGGAAGGGGAGAAGCCAAGAATGCAGGAGTCCCTCCAAGGTGCTTCCTTCCCCAAACCACCGCCGAAGAAGAAAAAAGAAAAAAAAAACAAACTCCCAAACCAAATGAAAAGAACTCTCCTTTCCCTCCCCCCTCCCCACTTCTTCTGTCCCCCTCCCCCAGCCATCAGGTTGGAATTAAGATCATTAGGCTGAGTCTTTGGCGAGGAGGGTGTCCGATCCCAAAGCCTGTGCTGGTAGGGAAAGAAAAATTCTGACAAATTCTTAAACTGTAACTTGCTGCTTAACTGCTTTGCTCTTTCTTATGGAGGTCATAACCCAGACAAGTTTGGCAAAAATGGTTCATGTGACAAAAACTATCTGGTTTTTGGAAAACAGTTTTGTGACATAAAAGATGACAAACAGCTAATAAGCCATGAAGCACCAAGCATCCAGGTCAGATCAGCAAGCAAGTACATTAGAGGCAGAGCACTTGGAAAGGGCTGATTAACAAAGAAGCAGAAGTGAGAATGAGAAGTATAGAAGGGTAAAAACTCTTTTCTATCAATAAGTTGCCACCTGAACCTTTTCACTTTTTTTTACATTGAAATGAGTTCTTAAGGAAGGAATGGTGTTGGCAATGTCTGCAGTTCAGTCTCTAGATTCTCACTGCCCACAGGTTCATGTCATTACTTCTGTTAATAATACCCATACTGACATGGTCTTACAGATCAGAACACTAATCTCTACTGAATGTATGTAATTTGATGGATTTATTTTCTATTTTATTATAATTTCGGGGCTACAGAAAAGTATTTAACCTAATGTATTTCACCCCAAAGTGTATTCTTTAAAACAGATGACTGGTAAATTCAGGACTTTAGCACCTCTAGAAGTATGCTGCATTACAATGTTTGTATTCATATGTGTATTCTTGAAGTGAAAAGACTGACGTGTCAGTATAGCCTATATGCACATTAATGTGCATGTGTTTCACATGTGATATTTGTAGCTTTAGATAGCAGGCTGGAAGGTTCTGTATTATCATGAAGCAGAATAGACCACAAAACATTCTCAAACATGAACTTTAAAGAGAGTTGCTGGGGTAACATACTTGCATTGAAATATCCATCTATTCAGGTGGTTTGCTTGTTCCTCACTTTCAAAAAAAGCAAACAATTTCAGACTTGATTTCGATGCTCAAGTGAACATTTTATGAATTTCCATGAAAACACTACTTCTTTCTGTAGTGCTTCAGAAACTATTACAAGTGCTATGCATTTATTTTCTGATAGCTCTTCTACATAATTTATAGCATAGACAAAATATCTACATAATTTGTGAGCCCTGTGAGGCATGTTTTACACTTCCATCACTAATTTGACCATATTGCAGGGAAACATCTCTGGACAATGCAGTGTATTTGCCACACACAGTCGCACTTGAGCTAATGATATTTAAATAAATGCACTTAGCGTAATATAGAAAACGTTACATGGTGTTCTTGTTGCAGAATAACTTATTCATTAGAAATTAGTGCAAACTTCTTGATTTTTGAACAAAAAGTAAGTATAATGCTAAACTGTAACTAAGTACAACTGCTCAGCTCCCAGCTCAGACACAGATCCAAGGTGTGATCAGATGCAAATCCCACAGAGGTGAGTCAGTGACCCTATCTGGCTCCCTGGGGAACAGATTCAGTTTGCAATTGTAAATAAGAAATAGAAAATATAGTAGCTCTTGCAGGTACAATTGGTCTAACTGTAGAACCATGCTTACTATTAACATTAATTTTGAGGAAATAGGGGACAGCCAACAAATCCATGACTAGAAACAGCTGAAACAACAGATGTGTCCAACAGATGTGTCCCTCTGCCTGTGCAAATGAAGGGAGAAAACAGGGAAGCCAGCTGGTAGACTACAAAGCCAAGTGAGAAGTAGGAGAGGGAGAAGGTAAATGCTTTACCTTTCTTCCTACTAGAGGTGTCTTCATCATCCTTATGCAACAGAGATATTGTTTCAGCTACTTTTATTTCTTGATACTATTTTATCCTCTCCATCATTGCCACCCATCCTTCAATTAAATTAATTTAAATTAATTTAAATTAATATCTCCATTGACTGTGTCAGAGATTTAATAACTGCTCACATTATAAAAGAAGCCTTTCAAATTTATTTTTACTTAAGTGCCTGTGCGGGAAGCTGCACAAAAAGAATGGATCAGTTGATCAATTTTTTTTTTTTAAATCTTCTGCTCTGTTTTTGAATGGCAAATCCCTGTAGCAGAAATAATTTCCAAAGTAATGGTAAATAGTCCTAAACCAAGTTTTTTAGATAACTCAGGTGAAACTTAATCAATGACAAATTACAAACTGAAGTTTACCAAAATGGTTTACCAAAATGTAGGTATGTCAGAAGGACAGGCGTATGTGTATCCTATTTATGTAGATAATGTGTTGAGCTCTCTGTGAACTTGGGTTTGATTAAATTTAAGACATAGGGAGCTTCTTTAAAGAAATAGGGTACAGGCTTCGTTTTATTCTCTAAGGAATTCAAGGCCAACGACCCCTGAGAGTGCCACACCGAAGAAAAGGAATGAAGTTTTGAGTCAATCTGATGTTGCGTATGACATTATCTCTGTTTGGGAATGTTTTCTGTATTTCTCTCATGACTATGAAATACACTGTCTTTCAGGTGGAAAAAAGTAAATTCTATTACTAGATAATCACATTCTCATAATTTGTTTTCTGGGAGTACCTGGTCTGCAGTGTGCAAGTAGCTTATTCATGAGGAGCAGTACGTGAGATCATCCTTTGCCGATGCTCTGTACTATTTTGTCCAGATAACATTTGATGCCAAGCACAAAATTCCGTATATGTCGTTTGTTCCTTGGGAGACAGCAAATTAGAATGTAGGAAAGGTAGGGGGAGAGGAGGTGGGTTCGATTTGGTTTTGGTTTGTTGTTGTTTTGGTTTTTTTTTTTTACAATTTGTGCAGTCACGATTATGGATGACATTGTACACAATGTTTCATTTATTCCTCTAAGATAAGGCCAAAGGCATAATTAAAGTGCTACTTAATGTCTCTGTCTCTCTTTTCTAGTCCTTTTCAAAATGAAATAAAATACAGTGGTTACTTTATGCATTACCCTTGCATCTTAAATATTTGACTTGACTACAGAATCACAGATTTCAACACAATGTTTATTTATCTGTAAAATGTGTGATTTTTATGAATTAATTATAAAATTCTTCTGAAAAGAAACATGATAGCCATCAGTATTTCTATAGCCTTCTTAAACTTTACCAAATGATAAACTTGACATTCTTTCTATTTAAATCATTCTGTGGAAATTGTTTCTGCTACATTTTGCTTTATCTTCTGTTGCAACAAGGACACAGATTTGGCAGAAGACAAACCCCCTTGCCGTACAGCTGGTCCTCAGGGATTAGCAGGCTGGGTGCGGCTGGGCTTAATTTCTGATTATAACCAAATCAGCACTATAGGCCTGGTCGAGTTTAATAAGAACTTGCACGATCAAACATACACAATTCATGCAGTTCATCAATCTGATAGAATAGGTCTGGCCAAGTTCAATGAGAAATGACACAATCAAGATTCATGAATAAAGCAACAGAACAGCAGGCTCAGGATTGCCAGTGACAAATGCACTAACTATACAGTGTTATATGTGTCACAACAGCAGAAAGTATAGTAACAGAGATCTATTAGTATTATATAAATATATATGTATATAAAATATATTGATACATAGAGATATAAATTTATATAAATACTTCTTGCTGTGTCTGCTCCAACAAAATAGAAGGTACAAAGTTCACCTCCAGGGGATGGGGAGACACACAGTCTGTTAACTGACACTGAGAAAGCAGGGGCGTTTCCCCGTCTCTGTCTCTTTGGCCCCAACCCCCCACGTCTTTTATGTAATAATCTTTGGCCCATCCCAAAGGGGTGGAACAATGAATGGTACATTATAGGCAGGGTTTTTGTGACTGTGTTTATACATGTAAAGTATGTCCTCCTTTCATTTTCTTTTTTAAACGTGTGAAAGTTAAAATGCAAATAGGGTTTAATGAGCATCTTAGTTACTTTGGGTAAGAATGTATAGTTGATGGAAAGATGGAAGCCTCTTCTACTTCAGGGAACTTTGTAGCAGGTCTGTCAATTTAGACCACCTTCAAAATTATTTTATGAGTAGTCTATAATTTACAACAGTAAAACAAGACAGTGATCATAAGCAAATACAGTTCTAAAATGTAAAAGAATGGGGTGAAGTCCTCCTTTCGAGGGCAGCTGCAGAAACTCTGAGAAGTACTTGGAATAGGCAAGAGTATCTCTACAGCCATTACCCACAACTTTCTTCAGCACTTTGTGTGTGTTCCTCATCAGATGTTTATGGATTCGGATGGNCAGGCTGGGTGCGGCTGGGCTTAATTTCTGATTATAACCAAATCAGCACTATAGGCCCGGTCGAGTTTAATAAGAACTTGCACGATCAAACATACACAATTCATGCAGTTCATCAATCTGATAGAATAGGTCTGGCCAAGTTCAATGAGAAATGACACAATCAAGATTCATGAATAAAGCAACAGAACAGCAGGCTCAGGATTGCCAGTGACAAATGCACTAACTATACAGTGTTATATGTGTCACAACAGCAGAAAGTATAGTAACAGAGATCTATTAGTATTATATAAATATATATGTATATAAAATATATTGATACATAGAGATATAAATTTATATAAATACTTCTTGCTGTGTCTGCTCCAACAAAATAGAAGGTACAAAGTTCACCTCCAGGGGATGGGGAGACACACAGTCTGTTAACTGACACTGAGAAAGCAGGGGCGTTTCCCCGTCTCTGTCTCTTTGGCCCCAACCCCCCACGTCTTTTATGTAATAATCTTTGGCCCATCCCAAAGGGGTGGAACAATGAATGGTACATTATAGGCAGGGTTTTTGTGACTGTGTTTATACATGTAAAGTATGTCCTCCTTTCATTTTCTTTTTTAAACGTGTGAAAGTTAAAATGCAAATAGGGTTTAATGAGCATCTTAGTTACTTTGGGTAAGAATGTATAGTTGATGGAAAGATGGAAGCCTCTTCTACTTCAGGGAACTTTGTAGCAGGTCTGTCAATTTAGACCACCTTCAAAATTATTTTATGAGTAGTCTATAATTTACAACAGTAAAACAAGACAGTGATCATAAGCAAATACAGTTCTAAAATGTAAAAGAATGGGGTGAAGTCCTCCTTTCGAGGGCAGCTGCAGAAACTCTGAGAAGTACTTGGAATAGGCAAGAGTATCTCTACAGCCATTACCCACAACTTTCTTCAGCACTTTGTGTGTGTTCCTCATCAGATGTTTATGGATTCGGATGGAAATGTTTCTAATTACCATGCAGAAGTAAAATTGATTGCTATAGTTAATTTTATATACTAAATATTCTCCTTCCTTTAATTGAAATCATATTTCCCACCAAGTTTCTAAACAATTATTGTGCACTTCCATGTTCAAGATTATTTACTGTTCTAGAAATTTCACTGTATTTATTATCCCTGTGATCTCCCATTGAAGAAGCATTTGCATCAGGTAAGTAACAAACACTGCAACCAGTCTTATAAACAACTGTTTCTTAAGAGTATTCTTAAATGGCCCTGGAAGGATTTCCATCATGATGTAGACAGTAGTTCTCCTGTAACCTGGAGATCTATTTTTTCATCACAAACCTCTGTGGGGAAAAGATGCGGATGCTGCAAGCTGCTGATGGAAAATACGTAAAGGATGAGAGTTATTTTCCACATATCAAGCCAATATTCATTATGCAACAAACCTTTCAAGATCAGCCAGCCACCCAGGAGGCTGAGTAAATGAATTGTCCAGCTGTGAGGAAAGTTCCCCCACACTCTCCTACTTCACTGAAGGGTCTGCTTTAAAGAAGGGCTAGCAGGGGTTTTGTTGGGTGTTTGCTCATCCACTGAGGCTTTTGTTTGATTTGTTTATGCTTTTTCTGCATAATATTGTGCAAAATATCACATGCATACAATTTTGTTTCTCCTTAGTTGATGGTTAAAATAGAAATTAATATGATAAATAGGATCTATAGAGCATTAATATGAAGTCCAGTTTTAGCTCAGTTTACTTTAAAACTAATACTGCTAACAAGTAGACATATAAAACCACAGACATTGAAAAGAAGAACTCCCTGAGTTTTGAATTGTTTTTTTTTTTCATCACAAAATGAATAGTCAACTATCATCACCTGCAAGGAAAAAAAAAAAGACATTGTCAATTAATTACATAAGATGAAAAAGGATGATAGGAAGAATGAGTTATTATAATGTTGCCAATCATAAGCATTTATTTGGCTGCACTACATTTATGTAAGTCTCAAATTAAGTAGGCTGTGCTACATAAAGTATTTCAAGAAGTAAATTCAGAATATATTGATTCAGTCCTACAAGTAGTTTGGTTATCCATGCATTATAGCTTACTAAATGTAAGAACTAAGTTTCTGTAAAATATATAAATCACTTCTTAAAAAATTATACTATTTATTCATCCATGCTTTACTGCACGAACCCATAATTTTTGCATCTACCAAAAAAGTGTCCTATTGGTTTTTCAGCATTAAAAGTGAAATGAGAATTCTCTGCCTACCTGCATGCAAAATTTTATCTTCAGATAATAATCTGATTTGCAGAAGTCTGACTGCTTTTATGGAAGAGATATACAAGATATCTTTTTGTTCTGTGTTTCTACATATCTGCCTTTTTGTTCTTTTGGATGCAAACAAAAGTACCAACAATGCAGTGATAGTATGACTGGATCAATCAGAAATGTTCAGCCAAGAAGTTCATAGTTCTCTGAATTTACACTACTTTCCTCATCCTGAGATACAGAATAGCTCTAGTATTTTGGATAGATTTATGACTGTATAATGCTTTCACACAGATGCTTAATCTGATATGGGAAGGTACACTTTAGTAGCACAGACACCTTCTTTCTTTTTTTAACAACAAATAGTGGATACAGCTAAACAAACCAGTTGTATGCCCTGAATAAACTGGGCAATCAGCAAAGACTTCAGAAATAATTCCTGACTTTATAACTCACAGACTTACCAAATGAATAATTCAAAATTTAAATATCTGAATTACAATATGATGACTACTTTGCTAACTATCTTGAGTTTATAAAGTAATCATCTGCTTCTAATTTTATTCAATTCTTGATTTTTTTAAAGAAGATTTTATGGTTTGTCTTGAAATCAGCCATGGTTAAGATTTTCAGTAGTTTCCTAAATTTAGTCTCCCATATTAAGTCTCTAAGGAAGCATGGACTTTACAACATTCTGAACATATTCTCCACCTGTGTAAAAGAAGCTGGTGCTTCGGATATGTAGAGGTTTAGGAATGGTACTCCCCAGTTCAGTGCCACCACCAAGAGTCTTCCAAACCAAACATTGCTCACTTGCTTTCCCCCTCTCTCTTCCCCTTCCCACGCTGGGGAGGGAGTTGAGAACTGGAGGAACAAAAGATGAAAATCACCGGGTTGAGATAAGAACAATTTACTGGAAACAGTAATGAGACAAGAAAATTAACAGTATCAGCATTAATATGAATAACAAAGGGTATAAGAAAAAGAAACTATTTCACATATAAAACCACAACAAATACCAACTGACTCTTCCTCACCACACAATGCTTTTTTCCACCAGAAGGGAACACTCTTCTCGGAAACAAGAGTCCCTTTCCCCTACCCTGGAATTGATGTAAGATGGTATCAAATAACATTATGGTCTTGGTCACGTCCACTCCAGATGATCTGGGCCAAAACTAGGACAGAACATAAAATTATCTCTTCTGATAGTAATGGTGGAAGCATGCACTGAGCATTGAAAACTCCCCCCCCCAAAAATAATCAGAGTAACCACTGAAATTATAAAAACAGTGAGCACTGCTAGAAGCCATGTCTCTTCCTCTTTCAATCATGTTTCTTTCCAAGACACCTTACATTTTAATCTGAATCTTAATAAAATTAAAGAACTAATCCCCATTCTACTAAGATTATGGGAAAAACTCAACTGATACGTTTCCAGAGTAAAATTAGGGATCATGTCTTGTTGATTGTATGATCTAAATATATTATCATTTTATATTGTGAATTCAACATTAATATAAATGCCATAGACTTAGACACCCAGTAATTTAATTGGTGTTTTCTTTAATAAAACATGCAAAATGTAAGGGAAAAGAAAAAAAGCAGTTCTCTAACTTTCTTTTCAATGGTCTATAGGAATAAATAGTAGATCTGCAGCTGCAGAATGGGATCTAATGCCACACTCAAGTTACGGCATACAAATACTATAACATAACAGAGTATGACATATCATAGGTTATTGCTGGCTCACTGACTCAAAAAAAGAAAGAGGGGATATTAATTAGAACCAGTGATGGTTTAGACAGGAGAACTGCAGGGGACGGGGGAAATACACAGATAGATAATGTCCAGAAGAGATCTAAATGATTCTCTTCTGCCTCTAAGGAGAAAATTTGGTCTGTGACAGGAACAGTCCATTAACTGATGTGAGCTGGTTTGGCTTATTAATGCTACTGGCTGTATTATTAAGACAAATGAGAGGCAGAGAAGTCATGACTGTATAGGCAAACAGATCACACCTAGGTGCGTGTGACAGATTAATACTTTTTACAATGCATGAGTAAACCAAAGGTCAAAGTTCAAGACACCCAGTCATGCAAATGATGGCATTATAGTTCAGGGTGAAAAGATGGGTGAAGATGGAGAGGAATGAGGAATGCCCTTTTGCTAGAGGAATTATAAACAAATGTAATTTTTTTTGATAAAGTATTTAATTTTCCTTCTTGTCTCAGGTAATTTAACAAATACTTCCATTGGGGAAAAAAAAAAAGAAAACGTGTTTCAAAATGACAGTTCCTACTTCATAATTTAAAGTTTGCATCAAAACAATTACTGAGTTTGTTACATTTCCCTCAATATAAGAAAAAGAATTTGCTTTGAAACAAATTGGAAATGAGTGGAGTGAAACACAATCTATTTTTCCCCATGATAAGAAAGAGTAACAAAATTAGAATATAGAAAACTGTAACTGTTAAATTTTTTCATTATTGATGCCAAAACTAAAATCATATTCAAAACATAATACAATTATTGCATGAATTCTCATAACAATCAAATGAAGTTATTGCTTTCTGCCATTTAGAGATGGAAACTTCTAAAGCAGAAAAAAAAATCAGAGACCATTGTCAGATTATTCATCAAAAACAACAGACAAGAATCAGTGTATAGTATTTGAGTTGCAAGATTTTGGTAGCTGGAGGGGCTGCAGTGGTGGCGGCTGGAGCTGCAGCTATGTCAGACAGAGTTCCATCAGGCTCCAAAACAGGCCCTCTACTGGCCAAAGCTGAGCCTGTCAGCAATTCTTTACTGTGAGGGTGGTGAGGCACTAGAAGCAGTTGCCCAGGGAAGCTGTGGATGCCCCATCCCTGGAAGTGTTCAAGCCTGGTTTGGATGGGACTCTGAGCAACCTGTTCTAGTGAAAGGTTTACCTGCCCATGGCAGGGGGGTAGAAACTGGATGGTCTTTAAGGTCCCTTCCAATCCAAACCACCCTATGATTCTACAAAGTATGCATCAGATTTGATGGATGTATATTCTGAATTATGAGTACTGTTTGACTCCTTGACACATAAAAGTGATGATTTTCTAGTCATATGGATGGCGTACATAAAATCAAGTATCTGGAGACAGAAATATCTGTGATTCTTTGAGTGTATTTTCCCTGTAGCATAGTAGATATACTTCTCACCCAAGCCTAAGTGGACAGTTACGTCTGCATGATGTATCAGTGTGCAGAGTTACAAGTTTGGTTAGACCTCCATTTGTATATTGCCAGGGCTGTGCTTCTCAGCTTCTCAGGACTAATTGGCTGCTTCTGGTTTGTGATTCACTGGTATTATTTGAGAGGGTGGGTCTTACAACATATTTCTTTCTTGAGCAGCTTTAAACTTGCCATTTTGTATGGAAAGGCTCTGAAGGGAACTTCTGGGGGGAGGAATAAAAACAAGAAAAGGAGTAATTACGGACAAAATCAAAAATGTTGGGCAAGTATGGAAAGGTAGAAAAGGAAAAGAAAGAGGATAAATTATGATAGAATAATTGATTACCAAAAAAGTTCAAAAACCCCCTGAAGAAAGCAACAAAACAAAACTGGCAGAGAAAGTGCCTACAAATGTGTAAGGAATCTAAACATCTGTAACTCTGGATCATGAGGGATTGTGCCTTGCAGAGCATTGCACATTGCCTTGGAGACTGAGGTGGAAACTCATAAACTTGGTTTAATGGGATTCCAAAAGAAGAGAGACTTTTTTAAAGGCTATGGATCATGGTAGAGCATGGTAGTGTTTATTCTTTCTGAGAATAAATACATCTACTCTAGACTGAAAAATTATCAGAAACAACCAAACCAAGAGTTTCTTTAAAAAACTGTATTAAAAGCACAATTTCAAAGTAACCATTCTGAAAGAATGATGGGAGCCTAAATGAGAGGTAACATGGCTGCCCCATAAGCTTTTTCAGAAACTTCATATGACTACAGACAAAGTGGATAATCACATCTACTAGGAATAAATTCTAAAGTATAGCATGCATGTTGGGACCAAAAAGGAAAGTAATGTCTTTGTTCCCTTCAATTTCCATAAAATTTACTACAAAATTAATTGACTACTTTTATGAGAAGCAGACAAAGCTCTTCCACACCTAAGAGTTCTATCAATTAATTTCTCTTTTGAAAACAAGTGGAAGATACGTAACATCTCAGAAAACTAGAACTATTTCTAGTTCACCTGGGGGATGAACAAATTCAGAGCAGCCCTGTTAAGGAAATCTTGGGGGTGCTGGTGACTGAAAAGCTGGACATGAGGCAGCCATGTACATTTACAGCCAGAAAGTCAACGCTACCCAGGGCTGCACCAAAAGCAGGGTGGCCAATGGGTCGAGGGAGGTGATGCTGACCCTCTACTCTGCTCTGGTGAGACCCCACCTGGAGTACTGCATTCTGCTCTGGGGTCCTCAGCAGAAAACACAGACCTGTTGGAGTGGGTCCAGAGGAGGATGACAAAAATGGTCAAGAGGGTGGAAAACCTCTCCTATGAGGACAGGCTGGGAGAGTTGGGGTTGTTCAGCCTGGAGAAGAGAAGGCACTAGGGAGACCTTATTGCAGCATTTCAGTTCTGGAAAGGGGTTTATAAGAAACACAGGGGCAAACTTTTTAGCAGGGCCTGCTGTGATAGGACAAGAGGTAATAGTTTTAAACTGACATAGGGTAAATTTAAATTAGATATAAGGAAGAAATTTACAATGAGATTGGTTGCCCAGAAAGGTGGTAGATGCCCCATCCTTGGAAGTGTTCAAGGTCAGGTTGGATGGGGTTCTAAGCAACTTGATCTAGTAGAAAATGTCCCATTGCAGAGACCTTGGAACTAAATGACCTTTAATGTCCCTTCCAACCCAAACCATTCCATGATTCTATGAGTTTGCCTGTCTGAGACTACTGAACAAAAAAGTCTCAAAATACTATGTATCAATTGGCTTAGGTCCAATTCTCAGTAGAACTTTGAAACAAATAATTCTATAACTTATTTATAAATACATTAAAAAAAAAAGTTGAGTATCATCCAAAACTAAGTTGGTGAACATAATTCTCTCTCTAATAAATTTTCCACCTTCCCCAATGTATTACCTCTTATGACTAAAGAAGAGGTTTCACATATGTAGGCGCAACTAAAGACACAACTCTTTCATGCGACATTCCAGGGTAGGTTAGAGGAATGGATGCAATGTCAATCAAAAGAATGCAGAACTGATCAGAGAACTGTTTAGAGAAGAGACAGTTGAAGGACACAGTCAAAACTACCAAAAATGCGATGAATATTTTTCAGTGGAAATTGGACCACAGTTCTTTACTATTCTCTATTTTCAAGATCTGCAAAGATGGAATAGCAGGTACACTTACCAAGCATGCAAACTGCATCATACGAGGAGGTACTGCAGGCTGCGTTAGACAGTATCTATTTTGTTTGATTGTTTACACAGTTGTTGGAGGCTTTGCACAGCACTCTGCTTCTAATGCCATCAATCAATGCTTTATACACACCCATGCTGTGACCAGCAATCTGCAGATCATAACCCTGCTTTTTCATCTGTGCTTTATTCATTGAATGTTCTTTCCATGTAAGTACCAAACAGAAAACCTCTCATTCTGATTCTGTCACCAGAAGGGAATGATATGGCACACTATAAATCATTCTATGAGCTTTTATTTTAGTAAATAGCTTGTTTGGCTTTTTCACTCTGTTTTTTCTTTCTTTCTTTTTTTTTTTTTTTTTTCCTCATTAAAACCCTTTAGTATGGATTAGCCTCTAATGAAATCCATACTGAGTCACCATTTCTTTTTCAAAAATAATCAATAAAAATTCTAAAGCTAACACGTAAGCATGTAAAACATACTAAAGTACTAATATATACGTGCAAATTCTGTAATTATACAAAGGAAAAAGAAACATTGAAACCTTTTAAAAAAGATCAACATCAGTTCTGATTCATTTTAGTATTTTGTTGTTCAAGAAGTTGGGTAATGGCTGAAAACACAAAGGAAAAAAAGTGCCCTGCTGACCTACTAATAAGCTCTAAATCCTGAAATCAATACCAGGCAAAGGGTCGCTGTCTAATCAAGTCAGCTAAAGGAATTTAAAGCTTTCAGCTACTTTCAAAAACACGAGAGGCCAGCAAGTGCACAGAAACAGAGTTTCAACTCGACATAATGAGCAAAAACACTGGGTCTGCCATTAGTAAACACATTAGTAAAACAGCAAGAAAATCAAGTGTTATTTCAGCACAGAAATCTATTTAAGCTGTTGTAACTTTTCATGATTGTTCTATGTGTCTATCTGATATGTAATCAGTGCATAGTACCAAAGATGAACATAGCAAGACAGATGTTTTTCTCAGTTGGAGCTGCGCAAATCTGTACAATTAATTATTTTATCATCTTCATTTGACTTATTTGTACTCTTTCAATCGGTGAATTTCTGAAAGGTTGTATTTTCCAGGTTATGAGGCATGACTTTTTTAGGAAAGCTGTCTAAGGAATGTAAAGCAAGTTTTGAAATTATGTAGCTGGTTAATTTTATTTATTTTTTTTTACAGGACTATATGTATAACCAACACAATTTCTTGTAATTTACTTTTGTTTGGGGTTTGGGTTTTTTGTTTGTTTCTAATTTATAGGTTTATAGTTGTCTTTTAAACAGTGGTGGACAAAGTAACAAAAAAAGAGCAATTAAATTCATGCTAAACTAATTAGACTCTAAAAGCAAAAGTTTAAAATAAACTTTTTCTAATTCAAACAGTAGGTACAACCTTAACACATGGAAATTCAGAGTATTACATCAATATGGTAGTTGAACACTTTACCAACAAAGAAATACAGTTTACCCGGTTGGATATACACAACTATCCTAATGTTTTGTTATCAAACAGTTAGATCCCTATTACCCAGAGACTGTTCATGCACAAAGAATGAGAACTGAGTATGGATACCTCCTTAAAATGCCTAATTGATATGAGCTGAATGTGTACAATTGTCAATGTTTTTTCAAGGGAACTAAGAAAACTACTAGTTCTTGTGAAGACCATTCGCAATCTAAGCAACTGCACTCCTTTGATAGCTGCAGGAACAGATGTGATTTGATGGAATTCAATAGTTCATTTTAATGAGATCCCAGAGATCGGTAATAGCCTTTATTTCTTTATCATTGACAATAAGCTAAGTGTACAAGGATGAAATAGGATCCAATCCTGTCAAATGAACTTTAGAGTTAGCGGAAGGTAAAGCGTGTGTATGATAAATAGATGCATCTAGATGTCACCCAGCAGAGTCTCTCAGATATGATGTTCTGAAAGTGGTCTCCCCTAGGGCAGTGGGACAACCCCCTGAGTGGTAATTTAAGGTACAGAAAAGCAGCCTTTATGTTTTAGGTTTTTATTCAGCACACTTGCATACTAAAATTGATCTGAAATCCTTACCAAACTAAGTAAACTGGAGGGTTTTTTTTTTTAAATAGAAGTCAGAGAACTTAGCTCGAAATGTGAATTTCATCGCTTGTGGAGCCAATTTACTATGCATCGAGTCTTGACAGCGTTAACATATGAAGTCTTTTCCCTTCAGTGCAATACCTGAATTTTATTCAAAGAAGATATTTTTTATTTATGAATCTTGTTCAGGAGGAAAAAATGGACTTTTAATTGAAGCTTCAAATGTGATGCATGACCACTTTGCTAACACAACACACGGGAATAGTAATCTCCATCAAGTGAAGCAAAAATGACTGAAATTATCTGAAAAGTGTTACAAGAGCTTTTTTGAGTCTTGATCACTGTGGTGTAAAATGAGAGGTAAAAAGGAGGCAATGTTTAAAGTAGAGTAAAGAAAGAATTTCTAGTTGTCTTGTTCTCTGCACAAAACTACATGGAATTTTATAGAATATTCTAAGAAATTAGATTTAAAGCCACAAGAAAATCGTATATTTTGCTATGCCTGAAATAAAATTTATGTTATCTTATGGCAAACACCCTCAGCAATGGTGATGTACAGTACCAACTTAGGAATTAGATCATGCACTATGCTCAATACATATTATGCAGTACTCATGATTTTTTCTTGCACATATTGTTGCAGTGCTGCACAAACGTTGAGGGGGCATTCTTTCAATACAGAGGTATGCTTCTTTTTTTTTTTTTNTCGTACCTTTTATCATTTTAAGTTATGTTTTAGAGACTCCTCTATCTTCATTCTCACTGAGAAATTGATCACACTCCCATTAATGGTACTCCAGATTCGGTTTGAAGTTTATAGGAGTGGCAAAATCTAGAGGAATGGTGGGAACAACTTTTCCTCTCTGCAGTCCTGGTTGGTAACTAGGCTTTGCAACCAAGCAGAAAAACATCAGATATATTCTCTGAGCTAAATGTATTAAATCACATCAGCTGCCCTCAAGCTATGCAAAACAACAAAATAAGAATAGTTAAGTATTCATCATCAGAGACCACTTCTTGTCTGACAACTGACCTTGAGGGGGTATTCTTAAGTTTGTAAAATGAAGGTGGTAGGCACAGTTTATTCAAATGGCAGTCCAAAGGGCATCAGAATTCCTCTCGGCCTTTATAGAGGTTAGATAGGACAAGATAGGGATGAGATGATAAGGTCTTTTGGAAATCACATAGGATTCCCTGAAACAGGGATGTCAATTTAAAAGTAAAATCATGGAGGAATCATGGCTGTATTGAGTCCAGATGTCCAGATTTTGACAGCAAGGGTGGACTACAGAGTTGACCTCTGTGCAGAATGGCTAGGATGTGGGCCTGGGGAGGGGCCTGGCTTAATGGTGCCTCAGCCAGAGAGGGCAAGGCTGTAGGGAGATGGAGACCAGCCCTGATGCAGCATCGCTGAGGTAAGGATGACCCCAGCATGTAGCTGGCAAGTTAAATGCACAAAAACACATTAACAAAAATCATTATAAAATCATCTCTCCAAACTTGATAGCAAAAATTAATCATGAAATTTTTGAAAGCATTTGAGTTGCTAATGATTTATTTTTCACTAAATGAAGAAAGTAAAAAAACCAGAGAAGTGAAGGAAATGTTTTATTGCCCTAGATTTGCTATCAACCTGTATTTCTCCCATGCCTCAGAGTCAAATGATACAGTAAATTAAAATCAAGTTTACTCACCAATAAAAGCCAAATAATAAGACTAGCCAGTGGAATTGCATTAGGGGAGGCAGGTCCTTATCCACCCGGTTTTGAGGCTAACAAATGAAACCAATTTTACCATTAGACAGAGGTTGAAGTGCTAAACAACATAAATGAATACCTCAACTCCCAGGCGTAATGATAAGGAGAAAGCTGCTGAAAGCAGAGCTTCTTATTCCCTCATGCTAACATGCCATGATTAGACATTAACAGCCATGACTCCCAAGTACTGAACTGGGTGATTTCTTTGTAGTCAGCATACAAAAACCGCTTTCTTATTGTTGTGTCTCTGACAGCAGTGTGAATGCACTGCAGTTGGATGTGTGACCTATAGCAAAACTTCATTTAGAAAGATCTGTTGGGAAGTAGTTTCACACCATCCAACAATAAAAAAAAAAATAGCTCATCATACCCAGCTGCACAAAATTTAAGCTTCAGGAGAAGCACTATCCTAATGTAGGTCAACCTGACACTGTGCTTCCGCAAGACAGAAGCATAAAACCCATAATTATCTCTTCTAATACCATAGCTTTGATTTGTAGGCAGTTATCTGCATTTTGGATTATATAAAGTGGTTAGAATAGAAACACTTTGAGTAAAAGATGTTTGAATTTCACATTTTACTCATATTTTCCCCCATACATAATACTTTGTAATGTTCTATAAGGCTCTTGTGTAATGCAGAGGCATCAGTCATGGCTGAAATACAGATCAGAACTGTGGCCACCCCAGGCTATTTGAAACAGAAAATGAAATGCCTCTAGCACACACCACCTACTGTCATTTCTTCCCTAATATGCCCCTGCCATCTTGGAATGCAAAGCAATTTTCCCCCCAGGAAGGCTATCAGAGTAGCATCTTTTAACAGAAAGACAGTCTGAGCTTATTTCAAATGGAAACAGCAGAGCAGAGGAGTCATCCCAGAACTAAGTGGTCCCTTCAGTCTTGCAGTTCATGCAGCAATGTTAAAAACCAGACACATAAATATAAATACATTACACAGAAATAATCTAACTCCAGTGCTACTCCAAATAAACAAGATAGAATATAACACTCAGTAGGTATATATCAGCAATCAGAAAGATTTTTTTTTCAGTTTGATGCAAGAAACCCCCTTGGTTCTATCCAATAAAAAGAATAGAAAAGAGATGAGGTCTTGAAGCTTTTCACTACAAGAATAAAATCTGTCAAGTTTTGACACAAGTCTATGAAATTTGTTGCTCTGCTGTGAATTTCTGCTTCTCTCTTTAAGACACTGTTTCTCACTAGTTTAAACTTGCTATTCAAATCAAGTTATTAATTTTACAATATATTTAAAATGGTTAAGATGAAACAGTATATCAAGGGTATATACATGTGGTGTGAGTCCATGGAAGGGGAAGGTGTGATTTACTGAGTAAAATTGGATCTCAAAGCAGCACTTTGTAACATAAGGCTGATACCTTGGAATATTCAAATTTTCTAAATTAAATAGGCAATTTTTTGCTTATATGACCAAGATTTTCTCTTGCATTTTGTGCAGAAGCACATTGAATGCCCTCACCTCCCTGGATTATATTACTATTTTGGCAAATATACTGGTGCAAGTTCAGTATAAATAAATAAGCAGTTAACCATGGGTGGTTGATGTCACATTTGCAAATGACACTGACAGAAGTAATAAAATGTTGTAAGCTAGATATAAGCCTGGGTAGACTGATGAATTTTAAATAAAACAAATAAATGTTCCAATGATCAAGAAGGAAGGAAGAAATAGCTCACTGCAACACAATCAGACTCCCACAGAATTTTTGTGCATTATAAATAAACTTTTAGTATGCATAGAATGCAACCTTCATTCTGCAAGAGGATGGTAATAATTATAAGCTACAATGTATTTACTTTATATGTATATATATACACACAGAGAAAGATATTCATAAAGCCATTTATAGTCCAAGACCCATCCCTATATTTTACTATAATCAATACGATCATACTGTCTTTTGTTAAATTAAATATATTACGTTTTTCCCTCAGCAAGCAGCATCTGGACATTTGTTTTTTATACAAAACAGTTTATTTTTATACTACTAATAAAACTCTGTCAGAGAATATAACTAAGAGTGGGTCCTTTAAAAAGTTTAGATACTGGAAACAAGAGGAGTAATTGTAATGAAACCACTCACTAATTTGCAGGTAAGAAGTAAATGTGTTTTGGTGATACGTGCCTTTTTCTTATGCATAATATGAATAATTTATTTGCTTATTACATAGGCAATGTAAAATTTATGAGTTCGTAGGCTTAAAATATGAATTTCCTTTCTTTCAAATTATCACATTTGTGACAAAAGATGTGATAGTTCAATGCATTCTTCTAAATTACCACTTCCAAAAATAGATGGTTTTAAACAGTTACTTGGGTTTGCCTTGAATTTCTGAACTTTTAACATATATAGTTGGGATCACTAATTTCAAAGTTGTCTTTGAGCTATTCTGATGCTGAGGAAAGCACATAAGTTGAGTTAGTTTCTCAACAGGTACTTTGTCAGCTACAGTCTCAAGCATAATAAGAAAGAACCCCATGAATGCCACAGGTGATGTGATTAACAGCTGAGAAATATAACGGTTCACATTTCTATTTTTCTTTAAAACTGATTCTCTGAATATTTTATGTGGTTGCTTTGTAGTCTCAGCTTTCAGTAATTTAATTAAGCAATGACTCCCTTCAGAGCATTTTGAATGGGATAACAGAAGCCTGTGGACAGTACAGGATGCGTTGAGGCCAGCAGTTCTTTCACTTCAGTTTTATAATTCATTGCACTTTAAATGGACTTGTGGGTTCATTTTCCTGACTGGCATTATCTACAGGTAATCCTTGTGGGGCCCTTCGTGCTCAGCATATTCTGCGATTGATTCTGTGAATTCAGCTGAAATAGGCTTAGGAGCTACATCAGTAACTGGGTGACAGGCAAATTTGAAAGACATAGGAGGGGATGAAGGCAAGTATTACAGGTCTGGAAATTGCTTGATGATTTCTTCATATTCCAAACCATTAGGCATGAAACAGTGAAGTAAGTTTTAACCCTACAGACAGTTGGTCTCATTTTTAGTAACTCTCCTCTTTGCCAGAAGCCAGACACTTGGGGTTTTTTGTTTGTTTTTGTTTGTTTGTTTGGGGAAGGTTGTTTGGGGTTTTTTATTGTTGTTTTTCTTTGCTTCTTCTTTTTCCAATACCACTATACAAAAATTTGTTTGCATTGAAACAATTTAAAATTAAAAAGTTAAAAGAAAAAAGAGAGGAAGATAGAGCAGGTCAACAATGCTGTACCTAACAATAAATTGCAGCTGTGCAACTTCCCAAGCCACTTCTGTGGTAGAAAAAAGGCTCTATCAGGTCTGTAGCAAGAGCATGACTTTTACCACTCAGTTGCTTACCATGTGAAGAAATTTTTAATTTATTATTTATTATTATTTAAAATCTGTTAACTAAAAACTTATTTAATAGTTCCTATTCTTTTAACATTTCTATTGTGAAAAATAATAATCACAATTATCTGTTTATTTCCTGCATAACAGTTCTAATTTTGTAATTTTTAAATTATTAAATATTATTCCCATCAGTATTTTCTTTTGCATATTGGAAAGTACTAACTTTTAAAAGNCTTTTGCATATTGGAAAGTACTCTTTTAAAAGCCCTTGAGATGTATGCTATTCCTAACTGTGGGCATTGTTCCTGTGTGTTTTCTTTAGTTTTTCTAAGGGACCAGAATGTTCTTCTGAGTAGTTGATATGTGGAATCACTGTGGGTGTTTGAAATAGCATAACAACAAATGTTTTTCTCTTATTGCCTGATGAATTTTAATACCCGATTATGTTAGTTTTGATGATATTTAGTTAGAAACAGCAACTCAAAATACCCTCCCGGAGTAATAAGAACTTATTCTGAGCTCATGGTGCAGGGGCATTTTGGGTAGGTTTTGCCTTTGCTTACTACCTTGCATTTTTTTCAGTTTCAACCACAACTAGTTCATACAGTAACTACCCAATGAGTGCGTTACAAGTATTCACAGTTTGCTTTTCTAGATTATCTTTAGCTCTATCCTAACATAATGCCTAACAGTGTTCTTTACACTGAGAAGCTTTACAATGAACTCCTGTACTTTGTTTCCTGATCTTAAATCAATCTTCAAGATCATGTCATTCCATTACAGGTTTAATGAAAGACTTTATCAAAATCTTACTGGAAACCAAGTGACTCAATCATATTATCCTTATTCAAAGGCTTGTCATCACCTTCAAGAAAGTCTAGTAAATTAGTCTTTATAAACTAGGTTTACTTTTCCCTAACATATCCTCTCAGTTGCTGTGTTCACTTGATTTTGCTGTTTGGGGCAGTTTCTAGACACTTTTTAAGGATAATTTCAGAATAGAATGGGTAAGTTTTGGGTTTTTCCAATACTTTCACTCCACGTTCTTAAAGTACTTAACAAAAAGGGATTTTGAAAGCTGAACATTAAAGCTGAGATTCTAAATCACCTAAAGTTCCAAGTTATTTGTAGAAATTAGGACTTGGAAGCTTCAACACCTTTTATTTTACCATCTTCTGTTTAGAGTACTTTGATATATGGAGAGAATTGATTTCAGGAAAGCATATTTGAACAGTTGAGTCTACTTTGTTACAGACTTTGAAAAAAAATTACACCAGTGATGTAGCAAGGATGGAAAATTGAGATGGAATTTTGTGCTGAATACAGCTCAGTGCTATTATTTAAAAATTGGATAGTCTGTTACAGGATTACTTGTCAAATCCTCAAAGTCAAACAAGAGACTCAGAATACAATTAGGAGCAGAGAGGAATACAGTGATCATACTGACTGCCTGTTCCTTTGTCACTGCCATCATGCAGGTTTTCTGTACTAACACTGAAGTGAGATTAGAAACAAATTTCCTGTAAAGGAGCAGTCATTTAGTGCTAATTATGTTTGCATTTCTCATTTCCTTTTCAAATATGAGCTAGTGACCTTGAACTGAAATGCTCGGTGTTTCATATTAATTTTTTGAACTAAGTGAATTTACCACAATTTTATTTAAAAGTTTGTCAAGGACAAGTTGCTCCTTAGCAACACCAAGGACCACACAGACTGCACCATTAACAGGATCTGAACAAGGTGTAAAAAGACATTGACCATCACTACCCCTCACATTCAGGATGAATCCTTTCAAGTTGTGATAATGACTGTCATAAAACACCATGAAAACAAGGAAAAGCTTTTCATGTTCATGAGACAAAAGCTTTCTTTTCACAGTAACAAATCATAGCAACATCTTCTTGGCTGTCAGAATCATGTAGAACCCTACATGACACGAAGTATTCCTTCCAGCACTTGAATTAACATGTTTCTGTCATCTGACCCATTTTCTCAAAAGGTGTTCTTTCCTTCTAAAATATAATGTGGGAAGAGACTGAGTTCAGGTCTAAACTGCTGTCAAAAGCCACTTACTTCTTGATTGTCACACTGCACCTTTGTATGTACACATTAAAACTATCATCTTATTGACATGACAGTTGAGAACCCAGTGTGGAAGTCAAATGCCCAAGTTAGGCAAAGATTTTACCCCTTTTCACTTTGTCCTTTTAGGGATAAAACTTAGATAGCAAGCTGAATAAAGCATAAGGTGCATGTATTGTGAATTTGTCTTCTGTGTTTTGTGTGATGTTTTAATTATTTTCTTTTTTTTTTGTCCAAGTCAAACAAAGTGTGAGGAATAAAATATATTAAACTCACCTAACCCTAAATTTGGTCAGATGTGAAAGAGCTAGAAGAGAGTCAGAAGAGAATTTGTTACACACTTCATGACTGCAGCTTTCCCCAATTCCTTGTGAGCTCTGAATATATTTTGTGTGGATACAAATCAGGGAAAAAGCAATAGATTCCTGTAAGTAGACATATACCCATTTTCACCTGCAGTCATCTGGTTAGCTATTGCCACTGTTCTTGCAATGTATGATCTTTATCAGAAAAACTAAAATTCTTCTCCAGAAGCGAGGAAGTTGTAGCAGTTTCTCATTAGAAAAGTACAGTCCGAAGCATCCTGCAAAACAAACTAAATATTTTCAAAATCCACATGTCAAAGCAAGTCAAAAACCTAGGCATACTGGTAGGAATCTGTGTATATGACTGATCCAGCAATGTGGGTTATTTACATCAGCAATCGAAATTAGCATTAACTGCATAGTATAAAGAAACACAATGATAAATAAGGAAAAACATAGCTTTTAACTATGTTCTATTTTCCACTGTATTTTTTTCTGAATTTCCTAACCTATTCCCACTATATATCACATATAACTTATGTTTTTATTACCATTAAGGGGAATAGTAATGACATATTACAATATTAAATCATAAAATTTACAATAATAATCATAATATCTTACTTAAAAATGTCCTGTATTGCTATGTATTTTACTGTATTATCTCTAATCATTTCATCAGCAATTGTATCTGTCCTGTGATATCTGTTGTCACTCTCTTAGCTTTCCACTGCTCTTCATGCTTTCTTCCCTCCCTTCCAAGTCTTGTAACACTGAAATCAGAAATCTTGCCTTTTAAGTTAGAAATCTCTTAGGCAAATAATGTCATTTTCTATGTGACCTAGGACACTAGGGCCTTGGCCAATATAAATACTTTAAACCAGCAAGGCAATTNTTCCATTTTTTCAGAGATGAAGTTTTATTCATAGATTCCCCTGACATTCTTCACATAAATTATCATACTACAATGCTTCAAGCATCCAGCACAAAAAGGGGGTCTGTGGGGATAGAAAAGAAAGAAAGAAATAAAAAAAGAAATTATAAAGGAGAATATAAAGTGAAGAATTTATAACTCATGTTTACAGGATCCCTGAGTCCCACAGAGCCCGACAGAAAACAAGAATGTTGTTTTATGTAAAAATACTCATTAAGCAATCAGTAAAAATGAATTGAAACTTGTAATGTGGGACTATGATAAAGGAATAGTTGAACTGGGAGATCTCCATCTAACATCCTTCTCTGAAGTCAATCTTGCACATCCACGATAAAGTACTTTGACCAGCTAGTTATTGATTAGTCCTTGCAGACTTGGACGAGAAATCCTATACTGAACTTGCTCAAAGAACTGTCCTTTTGATAGACTTTTCAGCAAATCCAACAGAAGTGACTTCTTAATTTTCTGAGGAAACTAAAAGAAGAAAATTTGTCAAAAAAATTTAGTGAGTCCTACTGAAACAGTAAACTATTACTAAAAGAATCTAGATAAAGATACATGGAATTGACAGTTGGAAAGGACACAACATGAAGTGAGCATTAGTGGGCTTTTTTGTTTTCATTTTTACATAACATTATATAGGATAGAATATGCTTATGAGGTGGTGGTTCAGATATGCTTAAGGAGTCTGACCTTCTGTTCCACATACATGATTTGAGAGGTTTACTTTACATTTCATTTTTTTCTCTCAGAAAATCAGATGCTATATTTGCACTTTTATAACTCAATTAGTCAATACTTAAAGTATATTTTGGAATCCTACATTAAAAAAGTTATGATGAAAACAAGTAAGAAAGAAAAATAATATTTTTTTTATTGTTACCAACATCATATGCAAGTGACTTGTTTTTCAGAACTGATAATCCAATTTGTTTCATAAAGAAAGATGTTTTCAAGTTTTGTACTTTTTTCATAGTTATAGCAGCTACGGATTAAAAAGATTATGATCTCTTAATCATTCTCCTCCAAGTTACCATTTCCCAGCTGAAAATTTATGTAGCACAAAGTATTGAAATTACTGTAAAATACAAGTTTGACAAGAAAAAAAAAAGGTCAAAGAGTCTGTAAATAGTACAGATTATGAGCTGTGTTTACTTCTTTTTAAGAAATCCAAATGTGGGCTGTATGACAATCAGGATGTGTATATTTTCATAAACTTTACACTAGCAGCATCATTTAAATAAACAGAACTACACTAAGAAAAAAAAATAGTTTACTTAGTAAGAGTGAGCTTTGCTTTTCATACACACGCAGTGTCTGATTTTTGCCCAACCCAAATCCAATAAAGAAACTTGTTGTTGCGTGTGTTTGAGACCTCAAAACAGAGCTGAATTTTAATTGTAGCTGCTTTTGTCCAGATCAATTCCAGAAGACAGAGCAAAGCATTGTTTTTAAACATGAAACACTGCTATTAATTCAGATTTAACTAAGCAATATATAATCTTCAGAATAAAGTCAAGAGCAATCTAATCTGTTTCAAAACAGTTAATGTGGCAGATGAAGGTGTGTGCTAGAACTGCAGTGTGTCCCAATTGTGTTCACACTGTAAGACCGACAGATGTATTAAGACTGATCCATTCGTACTCAGGACTCCAGCAGAAGGTGTTGCGGTTCTGATATTTGAACAGTTCGCTTATTTACATGTACCTTTACTGGATTTTCCATTGAGTTCTCAGCTATTCAGACACTGAACATGCATGTTGACAACATCCACTACCATGGAAGGTTCCATGGGCCCTGAATTTGTCCAGGATTGGATAGAAATCTACCACCTTTCAAGGTCTGTGTGTGTGCCTGATGATCCTCTGAGTCCTAAACCCAATGTCCACTTTTGCTTTGAAGGCAGCTTTGCTGGCTGAGGGTGGCTCTGCAGGTACTGAGTGTGCATCAGCTATAATATGCTCTGTTGCAGGTACTTCCAAAACAAACCAGATTTAGAGAAAGTAAGTGTGGAAAGTTTATTGGATCTTTGTGACTTCCTTGATTAATTAGAGGTTCAGGTGTGTTGACAGACTTTCGAGGAGTTAAAAGAACACAAAAATGCTACATGGAATCATGAAGCTTTTGAAGACACCCTGAACCTAAATATATTAAAAAAAAATTTGCTACATATAGAACTAGTATGGACTCCAAGAAGCCTAAAAATCAATTTCACGATAAGATGATAGTAAGCTTTGCTAAGACAAAAAAATAAATTAATCAGTTTAGATATGAAAGATTGTCTAAAATATTTGTAAAAATTCTTTTGGAAGTTTAAACACCTCAACTGAGAACCAAAACAAAACCCACAATACCTCCCTGAACTTGCACTCTGATTCAGGCTGACAATATTTATCTTGCAAATACTGTCTTACCATAATAACTTATTTTCTGGGTCTGTGGCGAGGCACATGTGAGAATTGCATAGCATGGTGGTACACAATGTAAATCAGCCTGTGGGCAATGAAGTAGAGGAAGTAGGGTTAGACAGTAAAATTCTACTTTCATTTCCTGTCAACCATAGCTTTACTTTTGAATTTTATGCCAGTGTGGGAAAGACAGCCTTGCATGCCACAAGTTTCTTGTGACTCATGGTACCATTATTTTCTAAGATGTAATTTGTTAGTAAAGCCTGTTAATTCCTTTGAGAAACTACGAGTGACTCCGGCACACTTGAACTGCATGTGCCCGAGCTTGTCATTGTAAATGTCCTTGCCTGTTTTAGTCATCTCTGTCAACTTAGGATAATAACCCTGGCTGTTACCAACAATCTGGGTTCATGGATGTGCAATTCCCCAAGTCACTCATGCAGACAAACTATTCATCCTATAACACTGTATTTCAGTTTCAGGATAGTGATGGTTGGAGCAGAATAGTTGCCACAAGTAAAAGTAATGAACCATTTAGCAGTTATACTGCAGTCTGTTGTACACTATCTAATGTGTCTTTCTCTATCACTATCCATCTGTAGCAATAATCGTGTAAGACAGTCTTTGAAATAGTGCACAACCAAGTGACTATACCAGGCATTAAAAATCTAGTTAAAGTTACCATACCATTTCTGACATTGACCTCATTAATACAACTGCATCACATCTGATTCTTAAAGACAGAGTGTCTTCAGATGTTCTAGTTCTTTGGTGAGTGTAGAATACAGGAGCGAAGCGAAAATAACTGTTCTAGTTGTGATGAGGAATACAATAACCCATTACCATAGCAAAGAGCACATTTTATTTGAAAAATACGAATAAAAGATTTTGTCCCTTTTGTTTATTAAAAGAAAATGTAACAATTTCTATCAGTAACACTTGCATAAGGAGGTATACTTTACATTACTCTTTTATTAAAAAAAATAGATATATTTGGAGACTTTGGAAAAATAAGGATGGCCCAAAACTCGCAACACATTTCTAATGTTCCTTAGAATGCACTGTGCCATTTATACGTACTGCAAGTACAAGGTCTTAGTACTTTATAATCCACAAAATAACCCTAGGCAGCATAATTTCATATTCTTCTTCGCATTTAGAATATTCCCTCTGTTACCCTTTTGTGGCTTTATGAGTTTGGTTAATTCCACACTGGTCCAATAGTCAGATTTTCTAAAGGATGATTTTAAAAAGCCTGAGACCACAGAAATTTTGTAATTCCTTCTAAATACCAGTGAGAATACTTTCACATAGACATTTTTTTTTCAGTATTTGCAATTTANGTCCAATTTAAATGTTTGCCCCAGAGTACAAAAACAATTAGTACATTTGGCATCAGATACGATTGATAAGTATTTCCATTTTTTCAGAGATGAAGTTTTATTCATAGATTCCCCTGACATTCTTCACATAAATTATCATACTACAATGCTTCAAGCATCCAGCACAAAAAGGGGGTCTGTGGGGATAGAAAAGAAAGAAAGAAATAAAAAAAGNTAAACAATTGCATCAATTAGAATTCAAACCCAAAAATGTTTGCAATTATTTTGGTTTTCTAAGAAGAATGAAAAAAATAAAGTGCATAACAGAGTGAAATTACTTTCAACTTTTACAGTCTTCTAGGTGTATGTAATAAAAGGTAACACTGAAAAACAAATTAATTTGCTTTCAACATACAAATCTTAATCTAACGCCAGTTGAATTCAAGCTCTTCCTTGTCTTTAAAGTGCATTAAAGTACATTTTTGACTGGTTTTAGTTTGACAATACAGTTTCACATTTTAAAAAGTCTTATACTGACCATTTTCTCAGATGACTTGTCAAGATTACAGCATACTGAGTGCCCTCACCATTACAAGAAAGAGGGTTTTTCTGAAAGAATACAACAAATTATTTTGGTGCAAATGTACTATTAGTTGAATAGCTGTTGCAGAAATCAAATTGTAAATCGGAAAGCCCTTAAGTATCACTTTGCATGTGCCATTTAACTTTACTCAGTATCTTCCAGTTTAAGTAAAACTGGCAGTTTCCAGCATTTAGTTGTTATGCGGCAGCAAGATTACTATTTAGGCAAATAGGAAAATATTTGAGAATATGAGTACACAAAAGATCTATGAAAGCTTTAAGCAAAGTCTATATAATCAGACTTAACCATAAACCAGGAAAGAGTTTCCCACAATGCTTTGAATGTATACTTTGTTTAAATCAGCAATGCTACAAAATGATTGCGCTGTCCATGGCATAAAGTATTAATTTCCTTCCACTTCAACGGAAGTTAACATAGAAGTTCTACAATAGAGTTTAAATTTGTTTCTAGGACACAAAGGATCAAAGGAAAATATTGTGGGACTGGGTTAAAAAAATCTGTAAACTGTTCTTTCTGCACTGTGAGGCCTTCTTCTGTGGCCCTGAAGATTTAATATTCTGCTATTTGTCATGCAAACAACACGACACTGTGATGTGTATTTGAGTAAAAAACACTAAGCATAGCAAGCATGCAGACATATTGTGATAGAAAAGCACATTTGGAGATCACTGTGAATAGGACATAAAACAGAACACATCGCAGCATCACAGAAGCAGCGTCTCAATAACCCTGCAGAGTTTCAAAGGATTCAGAATTCCTGGGTCTGGGGGTATGATGCATGTCCCAGCAAAGACAGCACCCAGAATGGTGAAAGGGGATTCTTATTTCTCTGAGATATTACTAACTTAAACAGAACATTCACATAAGGAGTGAATATTTGCTTATGTCACCATACCTTTGTTGCCTTTAAGCCTGAATGTTCTATGAGCCAAATAAAAGAAAACAATGGTGGGAACACTGCTTAAAACACAAAATACACTCAATTTTCCCTGCTTCAGTGTAGGGCCAGAGGGAACAGACATAAAGATAACTAACACGTGGTTCTCAAAACTATAATACAACAATGAATGTAATTTTCACGCAGATGTGGTAAAAAGTATTATGGCCCATGGTAGCAGTAATGCTGAAAAATTTTCTTTTTAACACTCTACTCATACAATAAAAAAATTTAGATGTTGGCATAAAGCAAGTGTGACTTAAATCAAAAGAAAACTAATTAAATTGAACACTACTGGTCTCTTCATTTGGGACAAAACTGAAACATATCCTAACTCTACCCCAAAAAAAGACAATATATAGGCCATTCCCAGCTTGTGTGTAACCCTTACTGCATTAAAACATCTATTTAACCTTACTCCACAGCAAGCACATCTTCTTAAATGCATTTCTAGAAGATTAAAAAAATCTGAACACAAACTATTAAACTGCTTTCAGATCTTCAGAAGAACATTTTAGGGTACAGGGGTTTTCCTCTTCTAAATTTTCTTGTGGGTTCAAAGGAAAACAATTTTCAAAGAACACAGCGCAGTAAAAGCCACTTCTGGAACTACAGTGCAACTAATGTTTCTTAGAGTTGGAAAAGCTTCTTGCAAAGCTACTTGATAATTTTTCCAGAAAAAAGGTTTAAACCAAAAGCAGTAAGCCACATCTCAGGAAGAAGTTCATTAAAAAAAAAAAAAAATGCTCAAAGTGGAAGTGATCAGACTTTTCAGTCATGTCTAGGACCTACGCAACCACAGAGTAAAGAAAGAAAGGCTTAATCTGGTTCACCTGTGTGGCCCACAGCAGGTCAGCAGTAAATATAGATCCTGCTTTTCTAAGCTGAATGTAAGTGGCACCTAAAATGTAGAGGGAGGAATTTAGTTGAGCGCACAGATCTGTCACTCTGCATACCGGACCAGAGAGTAAGAAAACAGTACCCAGCTTCTGCTGGGGACAGCTTTCCTATCAAAAGCATACTGGAAGAAGTCCACTTTCCTAGGTGGAGCTACAATTCTCTTAGAAGCAGAAGACCGTAATAGACTGTGAGCCTTATAGGTCATAATCTTCCAGGGGATATTTTGAGTTCCTGATCCCCTCACAGTATTATCACAAGAATGACAAACAAAAAGGTCAAAGATTCAAACAAATCAAAGGAAAAATCAGACTATGCTAGATGAGTGGTTAAGCAGCCTGCAGTATCAAGCAGAACTGTTTAGCAATTCTGCAATGCTATAAAGTTACTTATGTGAGAAATCAATTTATTTAATCCATAGGAACCACAATAATGGTACATTTCCTCCACTGACTTAAAATGTTCCAGTTCCCATGATGCTTGAAATAGGGAAAAAAACCTGTTCTGCTTAGGTGGAAATTACTCTAAGAGAAATAATTATCATTAGATTGAACTAAAAAGGAAAAAAAAACCCATCACCTTATTTGCTTTGTTTCAGTTTTTCTCTATCCCAGTGGCCTAGCAGCAGATCTATTTTGCTTTTAGTCACACACACAGAAATAGAAAGACATTATGATTAAGAACTCTGTGTTTTAAACTGACTGTTGCAGCTCCTGGACTCAGACCAGCAAAAGACTTAAAAGCTTCAGCTCTTAAATGAAGCACAGTGAACCAAACAACTGCATAGCTTAATGGTGCTGCCATTGCTTTTATTGAAAGAGCCTACACTTCATCTGCTTTGCTGCATAAAGAGTACTTTGGGCCCATTCCATTTAAATGAATGATGTTCCCATGAAAAGTCAAAAAGAAACACTGGAAAAAACAGTTCCTTCAGCACACAGCAACAGAGCAGGTCTGGGGTTATGGGCTAGAGCCGTGTTTCAGCTACAGCTAAGGATGCCCTCCAACTGTTAGCTGGTTATGGATGACAAGATTATGAAGGACATAATGAAATGACAGCTTCTCAATGCAATTTGCTAATTCTATAAGATTAAATCATCAAAGGACCATTTATTTAAGAGGACAGGTGTCACTTATCACCTCTGTAAAGGAAACAGACTGGCAGCACTTCTCACACTGATAGTAAACCCCACTGGCTACCTCACATTGGGATCACAAGGCCTAGAGCACAGCTAGAAATGCAGCATCACAACCACCTGCAAGAGATTAGCTCCCACATTAGCTATCTTCTTAAACAGACATGACCATAAACTTACTGTAGCTTGGAGATGTTACGCATATTGCAATAACAATATCATTGCTTGGCTTTACTTCAGGTATTGTTGCACATATGGTACCACAGAGTTTATTGAGCAATTAAAAAAAATACACAAGGGACAATAGATTCTTTTTTCTGTATTTTTCAAAATTTGATTTTCTTCCAATTGGAGAACCCAGTTTCAAATATGAAAAGGGCACTTGTTCTACAGTAACTGCATACAACTTACTGAGTTCCAAGTACTGTATTCACCTTTTTGTTACCGTTGCTGTCATTATATGTCCAGTTGTTTAGGAACTTCTCTGTTGTGGGAATTACAACTAAGTTGTTCTTTCTGATTCTATTTCCCCATAGAGTTCAGCTAGCTTCTTGAACTCTGGTCCCCAGTCTCCAAGGTAATTATAATCCTGGTCAGAGTGTGTTGTTGCTGAATCCAGAGAGCTGATAGATCCAGCTTCTGATCTATGACCCTCATAGGCATATGTCTGCAGGGAGTCATATGGGGGCACACTGGGGTCCAGATCAGCCTCTGCCAGTCTTTGTTTAATGAACTCCTGAACATCTATACTGTCAAGGCTTGAGGAGAGATGATGTCTGGACGCAGGCTTCACTTCAGGACGAACATCCCTGCGATATTTTAGCTCTTCAGCAGCAGATGGATTCCGCAGTGCTGTGATGTCAAATGCTTCCGTGTCTTCCTCTCCACCACCCTCATCATCATATGTCACAACATTTTCCCGGACGTCTTCTTCTGAAATGATCAAGGGCTCCTTCTTGCTTCGTCTCAGAGTGATGAAAAGGACCACAATTGCTAGAGAGAAAACTGCAGATATTAGAGTAGGTTTAAAGTTTACATCTGAATATGCTACAGAAAAGCAGACACTAAGTCAAAAATACAGAGGTGTAATATTTTCAGGCTAGTACTGGTATTTGGAATCATCTGTTACTTAGACTATTAGGGATCTCATAAAGGACATAAATGGACATAACATTCTTACAGGCAAATGAGATATGAGTTACTAGAGCTGACACTTTTCAGAAGCATAGTCCAGGGCTTTTAGTGCTTCACTAAAACAAATATTTAGCAAATAAATTGAATTAACATGCAAAAGGTTTATTTTTTCTCTAATGAATATTCAATTTTGTATAATGAAATACAAAATCATAAGCTAAATGTATTATTATATATATTAAAACAGTATTCTGGCAAGGAAATTCTGAAGTAAACTGCAAGGAAAGTAGTCTTTGGAAAAATTCTAAAAGAATATTTTGAAAAGAGTCTTTGAGAAAAAAAAAATCCTCAAAATCTCCTGTGTGGGTCACATTGCAATTACCATTACTTCTGGCCATGTCTATGAGAATGCAGAAAGGCACATGAGTAGCACTAAGGTGTATGCAGCAATTTGGGTCTATGACAGGAAAAAAAAAAAAAAACAAACCGCCAAAACCCCCCCCAAAATTAACTAGTGGGTAAAATTCAAATTGGTCTGGGGGAAACAAAAGCAAAACAACAAAACAACACAAACAATGGTCAAGTGAAAATGCACTTGCAATGGCTTTTATCTTATGGGTCAGTTTACAGTCATCTCCTACGTCCCTCAACCCTGTGGATTATGTTGTGTATAGCTATCAGGTAATTAAGAAATGGCTTTTGTACAAGTGCTAATGGTGCTTATTGCAGGGTAATGGATTTCAAAAAGCTTTCCTCATCTCTTTTCTATCATTTTTCACACTGTTCTAGACATGGAATTAGAGTCACTCTTTTTTTGAAATCTTTCCAAATTACAGAAAAATAGATCTGCAGTGCTAATTACTTGATAACCTCTGAAAAAATAATTTCTAGTGGGATCCAGATATTCATGAATGTACTTTAAAGGCAGTTTTTCCTATTAATTTTAGCTAAACCTTTCCCCCCTAATCACAGCTATGTGTTTCTAATTGCCTCCTACCACCAGGCAGCCACTGGTTCAAAAGCATACCATATTAAAAATTTCTGCCCTGTCACATTCAGAGAGCCAGTGGAGGCTCATTACTTAATATTGAAAATGGCTTACCAAGAAGAATGACAACGCAGAGCAGGATTGCAATCAAAGCTCCTGTGCTCAAGCCAGCCGAGGAGAGGAAAGCTTCAGCATGGCAAGTTCTCACCCGTCCATCTCTCTCACACGCACAAACCCGAATAGTGAGGGTACTGCTGCTGCTGAGAGGGGGCACTCCACCATCAGAAATCAAAACTGGGAGGTAATAGGTGTCTTGAATGGTTCGACTGTATCTCCTTCGTCTTGTCAGGATACTGGCTGTATTATCTACAATATTAAAACCAGAATAGCATTTCAGTGAAGTTAAAAAATGAAAAAAAAAAAATGCTGTTGACTGTTTGTTTCCCATCAAGTGGAAGCATGGGGCATCTTCAAACTAGGCAGTCGTAACCTGTGAAAATGCCCAGTCTAGAATTAAAATTTGTCAGGAAGCATCTATGGCCAACAGAAGAAAGAGGGGAGGCAGTGGACACTAATTAGCATGATATACATAACATGATTCAAAACTCTTGTTTTTATTAGAATCATGAATTTTGTCAAACATTAGGGGTCCAGTCTGCAAGTGTCTTGATCCCATGCTATGCCGTTGGTAGTACATGGACACCTGTCGATTTGAGTATCTGGAATTCTGGGGATATTTGTTGTGGAATTTTTCCACAACGCAAAATCCTCTTTATTCTCAGAACAATGTTAAAAGGTCTTTAGTAAAAGCTAAAATAAGACTTTCATATTTTACTGTTTGTGACAAGCTTTAAAGTTCTAGTAAGCTTTTAGAACACATCAGAAAGGGCAGTAGTCAAAGGTCCATGTAGAGAGGTCAGGAGGAAGAGGGAAGGGGAGAGGGATGGAGGAACAGAAGGGAAAGGAAGGCAAAGGAAGGGAAGAAGACCAGATGTTACATGTTCTAAACTAATGGAGGTTAAAAGTAAGTAAGTAAAAAGGAGATAGTGACATAAGCTTTTCTCACCGTTGTTACCTACAGGTCCATCTGGCACATACTACTCTGAGAGAACCCAATGTTTATTACACACACATTGCAAGAGCATGTATTGGCATTTATGGGGATAGGAAGTTGCTGCACATATCCCTTTAAGTTCAAGAAATTAAGGAGCATTAAGAAAATGTGGGGAAAAAATGCTACAATAACATCTCATATTTATATGTGTAAAGTTAATTTTCAATTTGTTGCCACCACTCTAAAAGTACTAGTCCCTGAATAAAAGTACAGGATAAATCAAACAAAATTTGAGACAGAGAGGATCAGAGACACAAACAGTTCTGTACAGAGAGAGATGGGGACTGATAAATGGAAAGAGAGATTAGAATAAAAGAGCTTTCCTCTCATACTCCTTGTCCACGCTTAACAGTACATGGTTTCCAGATTGTGGGGTTGTGAGCTTGGAATTTTTTAGCAGACAACAAAGGGATGATGAGTACAAAAAATACATGTGCCAGGTTTCTCTTCTTATTACAAACAAATAAGAAATGTTCTTCTTTTTCTTTACCACTGTAGCTACAAGAAGAATGGATTTATCATAATCTATGGAAAAACGAAATCTGTATCACTTTGTGAAAATCTAGAAGAAAAATACAGCTGGTGTGACAATATTTTAGCCCATCAGACTGATGGCATATTTGAATGGAGGAGTTAAACAGTTTTGTTTAAACTGGATAAAAGCTCTTTTTCAGGTGACTACTCTTGAGGACACACCTTCTATCAAGCTCTGTGCAAAATTCTAAAACATTCATTTTAACCCACTTCTGCCAACATTTTGTTTTGTGTATCATCTGAGAGTGGTACTGAGAAAAACTGGTAGTATAGCCCCACATCAGCATAATAAAATAATGTATTTGGTCACAGGTTTCACACAAGAAATATATATATATGAGCTGAGAAGTGATACCCTTGCTGCTAAGCCAAGAACTGAGCACTTAAGTCCTTTACTTCTCCACAAGAACACCAACCACCCAACCCCATCTTCTTGGAAGTATCCAGCATAGTGAGTTTGTTATAAAATCATTAAATGTTGTTCTTTTCAGTTGAAGTGGGTGCAAAATAAGATATTTATTTATTTATTTTCTGATTTTATTGAAGTCCTATTCTACTACTTTATAACAAGGTATAATATTGATGACTGATGACACTAGAGGCTTATTATGCTGCTTATATACCTTCAATCTACAGAACCTTACTGAAGCCAGAATGAGATGAACAGATAATTCTTTCATCTGAAAAAAATCTGACACAGGATAAGTTCATTACATTGTGGAAATGTTATTTCCATGGAAGTTATAAAATGCCTATAATAAAACAAAC
>VWZG01009716.1:236563-284053 GCA_013396735.1 Grallaria varia
CTCTGAAGTCTGTTTTCCTTCTAGGCCTATCTGCTATGAATTTCTGATTGCAATTTTCAGGCACACTTTGTTAGGAAGGGCATGAAGCAATAACCTATCATCCAGGAAGCACTGAAGGACTTACACTTGATGTCATATCTGTAAAAGTAAGCATGAATTCCAACTTTTATGCCCCTTAAATTTTTATTTTCCCTTCAAGAAATAATTTGCAGTGCCTAGTACCTTATTTCACCCCAAAATAGGCCAAATTGCCAACAACTCTTTCATTAATCCACTTTTTAAAATCATTCCTAAGGTATGAATTATATATGTTAAAATTAAGTAGAAGTATATATGTTACAATTAAGTGGAACATGAAAATACAATGCAATATCTGATTATTCGTAGTTTGCAATACGTTTTTCCCTTTCTGTCAAGAAACACACCGTTGAGGCAAGTCAACCCAGAAAAAAAGAGACCCATTTCTTTGAGATTTATGTGTTTGATTTACCTTCATTGTTCCTTAGAGTAAAGTTGGGATTCAAAGAAAGCCTTTCATCAAGAGAAAAATGGAATCTTGCTCCATTTGCAGAGTTATCTTTGTCAGTTGCAGTGATAGTCTGAATTACCTGAAATAAAAATTAACAGTGAATGTGTTGAAATGTGAACTTGACGCATTGATCTCAGCACCACGCTCAAGCTTACCTTATTTTAATTTTCTACTTGACTGCTGTTAAATTCAACAGATAAAACAACTGACCGTTAGCTTGATTTCTCTATCATGAAATATTTTAGGAATCACACTTTGGAGTTCGATAGAAGCATCTAAAGGATCTATGCTATCTGATGTTTTGATATTGTCAGGACCTGGTACAGAGATTATCACCATTGCATTGCATCCCGATGACTTTATGAAATACAGTTTCAGCTAAATTTCAATTTTGATGGAGCCAAAAGACAGGCTGAACCAGGGTGGTAATGTGAGGCATCATCTGCTTGTCATTGTAATAATTAGATGCACAACAATATTGGTTAGGAAAAAGAATTATCTAAAATGGCAGATATATAATACTATATTTCTGTTTAAAATTCCTGCCAAGAGTCAGTTTTAAATTGCCAGAGAACAGAACAGGAAGAGCAGCAACCACTCCTGGTTTTAGTTTGGTTTGTCCAAAACGGAACAGAACTAGATGTGGCAACCACATATCAGAGAGGTATTTTTGAAAGGTAGGGCTTGCCTTCAGAAGCCCTGGTGGATTTTAAAATTTATTTTCAACTAAAATTGATCTAAGCATTTGGAATGTGGGACCAAATAGTATTTCTACCTCAGCTTTGATTTTCATGCTGGGTCTTGAAACTCAGGTGCTAAAGTGGAATCCAATAAAGGTTGTTCCTGTGATATAGGCAGTGAAGCCCACACAAACTGCTGCACAGAGCTGATAGATATCCTGAAGGAAATATAAAAGGGGGAGGGAAATTACTCTTTTCATGAGAATTTTTCTGTTCAGTGCTCAGTTGTAGTCTGTCTGGACTGAGCATGAAGCATAAAGAGTGCAGACTCAAGTGGTTTGGTCTGTTTTAAAACTGAAAGACAGCACAGAGTTCCCTACCTCCATTCACATACGAGAAGAAAAATAAATACATTTTTGAAGCCATGCACTGGTTTGGGCTTCACTAGCGTCAATTTTCTTCACTGGCATGAGTCTCTGGTTTTGATTTGTTCTAGAAACAGTGTTGATAACATGGGTTTAGAAGGGGCAGGTCCTGTCTAACCAACCTGATCTCCTTTTATGATCAGATGACCCGCCTGGTGGATGAGGGCAAGGCTGTGGATGTGGTCTATCTCGACTTCAGCAAAGCCTTTGACACTGTCTCCCATGTTATACTCCTGGAAAAGCTGGCAGCCCATGGCTTGGACAAGTGTACTCTCTGCTGGATTAAGAGCTNAGCACTACAGGCTGGGGACAGAGTGGCTGGAGAGCAGCCAGGCAGAAAGGGACCTGGGGGTACTAATTGACAGGAAGCTCAACATGAGCCAGCAGTGTGCCCAGGTGGCCAAGAAGGCCAATGGTATCCTGTCCTGTATCAAAAATAGCATGGCCAGCAGGACCAGGGAAGTGATCCTTCCCCTGTACTCTGCATTGGTGAGGTCACACCTTGAGTATTGTGTTCAGTTCTGGGCCCCTCAGTTCAGGAAAGATACTGAGGTGCTGGAGCAGGTCCAGAGAAGAGCAACAAGGCTGGTGAAGGGACTAGAACACAAGTCCTATGGGGAGAGGCTGAGGGAGCTGGGGTTGTTTAGTCTGGAGAAGAGGAGGCTTAGAGGTGACCTCATCACTCTCTATAACTACCTGAAGGGAGGTTATAGCCAGGTGGGGGTTGGTCTCTTCTCCCAGGCAGTCAGCAACAGGACAAGGGGGCACGGGCTTAAGCTCTGCCAGGGGAAATTTAAATTGGATATTAGAAAAAAATTCTTTACAGAGAGAGTAATCAGGCATGGGAATGGCCTGCCCAGAGAGGTGGTAGATTCACCATCCCTGGAGGTTTTTAAACTGAGATTGGATGTGGCACTGAGTGCCATGATCTAGTCAACTGACTGGAGTTGGACCAAGGGTTGGACTTGATGATCTCTGAGGTATTTTCCAACCCAATCAATTCTATGATTCTATGATTCTATGTTTAGAGTGATGGTGTTTGTCTTCTGAAGTCACCGTTGCAACATGTGATGGTGCCCTGCTCTCCTGGTGATAGCTGAACCCCTGCCTGTCCGTGGGAAGTGGTGAATGAATTCCATGTTTTTCCTTGCTTGCATATGCAGCTTTTGCTTTACATACACTGTCTCTCACTTTTACTTTCCTGATTCTCTACCTCATCCCACTGTGGGAGAGTGAGTGAGCGGCTGTGTGGGGTTGAGCTGCTAGCTGGGGTTACACTATGACAACTCAGTAGGGTATAATGCTTATGCTACCTACTATATATAACAAAGTTAATTGTATTGACTATACACAACTGAGATAATTAGTAATAACTATTATGGTTGCTATGAATATATTAAGAGTTTGTCATAATACTTTTTTGCTGAAGTGTAGCAGCGTAAGATCAATCTTAATCTGAAACAATCTGAAACATCCATAATCATACAATTTACTGAAGTCACGGCAATATTGGTTAAAAGTTTGGCAAACTCTAATTTTTCACTACTGAATTTTGCAATGGTGGCAAAACTGCTAGAGAAAGATTTTCTTAGCTATATATATTTAGTTCATAATGTTGAAATTATATGAGGTGAGGTGAAGCAAGTTAAAAAAAAGGGTGATGGAAGAATATGTTTAAAATAATCAATTTCTGTCATTATTCAAAAACTAAAAATACTGTTAAATACCATACATAGCTGTAAAAACTTCACATAAGACCATTAGAAAAAAGATATTAATTTATGAAATATTTATAAATCCTCAGTGTTATTTCTCAGAGCAATATAAGTCAATTTGCCATGCACATTCAGCTTTTATTAGACAGCCTACTGGTTAAAGTTTTGTCCTGTTGCCCTCTCCTAAGTAAAATGTTCAGTTACATTTTACAGAATCTTGCTTCAAGAGCATGCAATTTTGCAACAAAAATACCTTTGATCAGGGCCTCAGTGCCACAAGACTAGTATAAAATTATTTAGCTTTGAGAATAACTTTATAATTCAATATTTCCTGATTTCACACATGGAAATTAACATGTCCACAGAAATCACTCATTTAAGAAAAATATAGCACCAAATGTTATATAAATCATGCTTTTCCATGTAGAAAATAAACATTGTACGTTTAATAGGACAGGTCAGAACATGTTTTTAAAAAGAAAGTTCACAATCTTTCAGAAAAGATTTGTAAGACATTCATTCAGAGGTGAGAAACAAAAGTATATGTCCTCTTGATGCCCAAATGTACTGGTAACACTTTTCTAATTAATGTGCCAACTACTTAATAGCCTAAAAGCCGTAATGGGCATCTTATCAAAGCTGAATAAAATAAAAAATGTAGAAATATACTCTCAGCTGCAGTAAAGCTCAGTTGACAACACTGATAGAATGAAACTGAAAGGTTATGCTATTTTTTTAATGGCAAGACTTGGCAAGACAAGGGAATTCCAAGAACTGAGAAGTAACTACAGAGGACAGAGAGCAGGTGCTAAATTCTACTTAGATCCTTTTTAGAACTGAATCAGTAAACAAGGAAATATACACATAACAAACACACAGCAGAGGCATTCCTTGCCAGTTAACATTGATTTTGTTTGTGGAAGATTGCAAAATGTCATTTTCCTACACTGACTAAATTTCTCAATCATTTACAAAATCACTATATGTCTAGAAGTCAGTATTCTCCAAGTCTGAATGCCATCTAAGATAAAATCACAGCTACTTTATCTAGTTTAATATATTACATATATTATATATTATATACAATATTAGGAGTGGTCATTTAAGCTTATTGTTGTTTGGTTGGGTTTTTTTAAGTAAAAAATTAGAAGAGTGGAGGGAAAAAGAAGCAGGCGACAGAGGCTCTGCACAGATGATACTTTGATTCTCTTCATAGAAGCCTCTTCTGATAACAAACAAGTAAAGATGAAAAGCCTTCCAATCACAATCTATTGGTTAGTTTATCTTGTACATAATAATTTCAAAATGAATGTACTGAGGAAAGAAACAAGGACTCTTTCAGGACAGTGCAGAGCTGGAGCTCAACCTGAAAGCCCTAGTCAAGCAGATGTCCCTAGCAGTACAGAATTTATTATTTAGAGATAAATCTTATGAAGCATTCCTACAAGATGATGAAAAACTCAGAGTAATACTGCCTATTCATTCACTGGTTCAAAACCAGCCAGCTTGGAACACTTTTTCGCATACAGAACACTTGCCTTGTTTTGCAATCCTTGCTTATTTGTTCCTCTTAATATTTGTTGAACACTGTCTTTTTTTTTTTTCCTTAGACTATATATTAACATCTTCTGAGCAAGACCCATGGATTTTTGTATAGCGTCACAATTTTTCTGAAACCTTCTTGTGCAATGCAAATGAAAAATAATGCATATCCTCTTAGTTTAAGTATACTCCACCAAGCTAGTCCAGCCTTTGACTTTAAAGGACTGCTTGTAATGTCCCTCCTGGTAGCATTAATCTTGGGTGTTAAACTGCAGTGTGACAGCGGTCAGGAGTCATTCACACTTGCAGCAGTAGCTCAGAGAGAAATACAACGCTGACCTAAATAGGAAGCAAATACTAATGCTATTGTACCACTTAATCTCATCAGTTACCATTTGTAAAATTACTATCAGAGAATTAAACCTGCTGGAAAACATTAGCTACTTACCAGCAACAATATCCCTCACAAACAGAATTTCTGAGCTAGCTTCACTGCATGCTTAAGCTTATTGCTGGTTATAACAATTTAACATTTATATATAATTAAAAAAATATCAGTATAAGTTGAAAGCAATTGCAATTAATGCTTAAGAAATTTTATCTTTTTTTTTTACTCAGTCTTTTACAAATTCTAATTCTTCTACATTTGGCTTTATTTGAGGTTTTCAGAACACTATTTTTACTTTAATAAGCTTTTAATAATAGGTATTCTTTTTATATAATTATATTTTCCATGGCTTCGAATGAAGTGTCTCAATAAGAGCAGCGAAGAAAACAATGTAGTCATTAGACAAGAGGGAAGGTCTGTTCTGCGAATTGTCTATTCCACAAGAAGAGAAATTCGTAGAAATTTCCTGTTTATGCTGTGTTACTTGTCGGTCACTATAATAATAAACGTCTTATAAAGAGTATGATTATCAGCCCACCAAATCCACTTATGATACTGAGTTGTTCAAAGAAGAAAAAAAGAAGGGCTGATGCTAAAGACCTTCCGATACTAAGTAGTCAGACAAAGGTGGATGAAATTCATTATAATTAGACATAAAGTCTTAGCTTCACAAATATGATGATGATCTCTGAGCTGACTATTACTTTTAATTATATTGATGTTATGGATGGCAGTTTTTTGCATTCAAGGCTTACTTGTGGTTAAAAAGCAAAGCCACTGTCAGAAATTGCTATGAAAGTATTAAAGAGCAAAGCAGAGATCATCATATATTATGAAGCATAAACTATCATAAGAATTATAAACCACTGCATACCTGCATCTTGAATGATTCCCCTTCTCAAGGTGAATACAGAGGAATTGGAGAAAGTTTAAAGGAGGAAAAGATGAATGATCAAAAGTCTAGAAGGGTTTTATCACGGCTTGTTCCAGTTAAGTAGGACTGTTCAGTCTGAACAAGGGATAGCTAATGGGCAATGTGATAGATTTATGCATGGCACAGTGATAATAAATAGGGATCAACTGCACTCTCTCTCTCAACACAAGAACTGGTAAATATTGATTGAATACAGAAGAAAAAAAGAAAAAAAAGGCAGTAGGTCTTATTGAAGCATGCGATTAAATCGTAAAATTCCTTGCTGCATGTGGCAACAGATATCGAAACATTATGTTTCTCATAGGAAAAGCTAGGCAGATTCATATGAGATCGAAACGCATCTGGATCAGGAAATGAAATGACCAGGGAAGTACATGCTTGCCATGCTCTTATACTGCTCTTTAGGTGTCAGCTTTTGGTCATTGTTAGAATGAAGATAACTTTGATCAGGCAATAGTCAGATGAAGTACAGCATTTTTATAGTCTCAGCTTTAAAATTTAAGAAATATGCCACTATGCACTTATGTACACTACTTTTAATGATTTTATGAAAAAATGTTATTACTAGTAATATATTCCTCAGGAAAAATATGAGCTAATAATTGAAACACATAACATGCAATAATACAAAACTGGCATAGTGTGGTGTATAAAAACTCAATCTATGCAGAAAAGCAAAGGCACTCGGTAAAATTGTCAAACCCTGGACTGCAATGAAGCTCATCGATCACAGGGGCAGTGGCTAGAATGTGATTCAGCTATTTACTCTCAGTTCTGACCCTCCCCATGCTCATAGTTGTGAAAAACTCATTCAACATCTTTTCCATAATGACCCTGCCTAGACAAGGGCAATCAACGTACAAAAAGTGAGGATGTTCACCAGCCATTTCAGCGAGCTTGATTTGAAACCTTGTCTCTATGTGGTACTTAATCAGAGATGTTAAATCTGCTTCATTCACTTTGTTCAGGATAGCGGCCTGTCAAATTCTATCACTTATCTGACAAGACTAAAGTTTCACTTGCCTTTACAGAATACAGTTTGGGGTTTGTTTTTTTTTTCAACAACAAGAAAGATATATTCAACAAATTTCCAAATTTTCTCCCTTTCACCTAACACAATTAAAAAGTTGAATCAAATGTGAAATGCCAAAATGAAATCAAAATTAATTATGACGTGTTCCCCAAATCAAACTTCTGACATTTACATTAACAAAGTAATTTTTCTTTATCACTGGGAGAAAGATAACTGTAAGAGTTACCTGACCAGGCTTTGCATTTTCACAGACGACTACATCATAATCTCTGGCAAGCTCTGGAGGATTGTCATTGATATCCAGGATTCTAATACCAACTGGAACGTGGCTCACTAGACCAGGATTGTCTGCAAAACACAAAAGGGGATATTAAGCCCTTTGAAATACTCATTATTCCTTGACATCCCCAATTTAAAAGTGGTTTATTAACACAATGAATAGATGAGAGCTAGATACAGCCACAGAAAATTAGGTAGCAACGTATTAAAAGGTGTTTGCTGTGCTTCAGTAACTGTTTTGAAAAAGTAGTAATTGAAGAAGGTGGGAAGTATGGTATGAGTCTTAAGTCACTTAAGTCAAATGTAAATTATTCTGGAACTGAAGTGGGAGAAAGCTGTTGAACTTATCATATGCTGTCACACTGTGTGCTAACAAGTGATCAACTGTTTTGCAATGAATGTGAAAGTGTCATCATAGTATTGAATTAAATCTAATACAAAAAATATTAAAGCATTTTTCCTTTTCACATTTCCTCAAAGAGTTTAGAAAATAAAATACAAAAATAATAATAAAATATGAATGCATAGGTACATATAAGCCTTTCCCAAACTTGAGTTCTGGTTTATCGCAAGTTATTATGCTATTTCTCAAAGTAGTTAATGAGTCTGCCTTTTGCAGGAAGAAAGCAATGTTTAAGTAACAGTGTCTTAGTCTATGATCTGTACTTTCATGAAAATTGATCCCCAAAGCAATTTCACCCTCAAAAAAGCACAATAAATAGAATCCTTTCAATTGGTACACTTTCCACAATAAAATGGGAAAAAGTCCAACTATTCTTTTCAGTCCATAATTCCCTTGCTCTTACGACTAAGTAATAAGGTAATTTTATTTTATTGAAAGAGTTATGCATTAAAACTTTTTATAATTAACTGATATACACCTTCCGGAGTCCATATAAGTATCAATCAATTAGATGACAAACTTCACCTTATGTTCACCAATTAAATGAGGCTATCAGTAGAAGACAGCAAATTCAATCTTTCAAACTCAATAAAATAGAGTATTACAGATTGACATTTTAAAAGTTCATGTCCCTGTGAGTGTTCATGAGAAGAAAAGGAAAACCAAAAAAGAGGGAGAAACATTAACAGTCTAAACCTCATTCGCCTTGGTTATTTTGATTGTAATTAATCCACACCATGTTTCTATCAAAGGGGGTAGTTTGTAAAATGGCTTATATTTTTCACACCTTTAATGATCTCTGCTCAGAATTCTGGAGAGCATTGATTAGTCACATATTTGGCTTCAAAGTGACCAATGATGTAGGCTCGCAATGAAAGAATATTTGAGAATGTTGAAGTTTCTTTTGACAAATGGAGAGATCTATCCATCTCAGTTTTCACATGGGATACTAGTCAAAGGATTTAGGGCTTAGAAGTTCTTTTCAGATTTTTCACATTCTCTTTTTAACTAATAGGTCTATGTTTGCCTCATGATTTTAATTCACTTTTGGAACTTAGCCAATTATCCTCATAAAATGAGAATTGAAAGGAGATCAAAAAAGTCGACAGAATAGAGGACTTAACTTAGATTTCTTACTGTTCCCTTAAATATAGCTTACAACTGGTTTAGGCAACTTCCTTCATCAGTGTCATCAGACAACGCAATTACAAAAATCCTGTAATTATAATTACAGAACATTACACCTATGGCTAAAAGAAACTCCAGTTTTGAGGATTTATGGGGGAGGTTCTCACACATAATTTGTGCAATATGTGAACTAGAAAGTGGTATAAATGAAAGGAGGACACAATGCACATGAAGAAAGAGCACATAAAAGCATTTAAAGGAGATGGAAGGCAGAGATCACAGTTAAGGGTTAAAGATGAACAAATCTATTTTGGACAGGATTCATAAACTGTAATTAAGAATTTGGGGATTTTAATACCAGAAAAAACTCTAGGGAGTTTTAACCAGAAGGCAGAAAAAGTTGTGATTATCAGATAACCATAGGATCACTGAAAAATCTTAGTTGAAATGGACTTCTGGGGGTCACTGATCCAGTCTCTGGCTCAAAGCAGGGCCGTCTTCAAAGGTATAAGGTGACACAATACCTCCAAGGGGAAGGGAGAGAAAAAGCCGAAAGAGCACAGGGCAGAGTCTACCAGAGACAGAGGACTGCTCTGTAGGTCTGGCATGCTTGAATAGTTACTGAGGAAGGAAAAATCATCCTTTTCAATCTAGTGTGTGGCAAAAAAAGGTAAATATTTTTGTTTTAGTATACCATAGCAGACCTCTTTACCCACCTCAAATGTGTCCTCTTGTATGCCAGTCATTACTACCCAGACCAGTCTTACTCTAGTCAGTTAGACAGGCAGTATTGTCACTGAGAGTTTTTATGGAGATCAGAAAGTTTACCTTTATTTCCTCTGAAGCTACTTTGCAGTACAAAGAATTTATGAATACCTCACCAGTTTGAAAGAGTTCTTATTGCGCAAGGTATTATTAGTATCTCTCCAGAAGCAGCTACCTCATGGGATCACTGACATTTGCAGGTAAATTTCCATACTGACAGCCTGCTCACTATAAAATGCTAATAGAGACAGTATTAACACCACTTACAAAAAACAGTCTTGAAGACTGGGTATACAACATAGATTTGCATGCAAGATGACAGATCAGTTTATAGTCGGAGAAGAGAATGAGAATGAATTGAGGCACATACAAGCTTTTTCTTTTTTTTTTTTTTTAAGATTTGGTTTAGTGAATCAATATAAACTCCAGTCTTTTTCAGGTATACAACTCACCTCTGAGCTCTAAGCCACTCTAGTAACTGGCCCTTTTAATAGTGCATTTTGCTTAATTAGACAAATTTCTTGCAGCAGTTGGCAGATTTCTCGTTTCAAGATAATCAGTGCTGACATGCATTTTGGGCCTGCACATTATAAAACATTCTGTGTCCTATTAGCATTATGCCTCTAGAGTAGGTTTTTCAAAGTGAATGCTTCCTGTTTTAGGGAGTAACTGAAGCAGAAACATTGCTCTGATTCACCTATGCTAGGGACTTGCTTTCTTACGCTTGAGATTTTTCCCAGAACAGATCTTTTCCAGAATACTAAGTATCTGTAAAGTGAATCAATTTCATTATCAGATCTTCCACTGGCAAGTCCACTATAAATTTACAGAAGACCCTATCAACAGCCACACTGAAGCCTTGAATCTTCTCTTCCATTAGTTTCTGTAGGCAAACTTTAAAATCCCTACTGAAGGAGCTTTTTTATACAACTACTGCTATTGAGACTTTTCATTAACAAAATTCCCATTGCCTTTGTGAAAATAAATTCTACTTGAATGACTTTCAGAATGGAAGTCCTGACATGAACAGCCTTTTGTTGTTTTGTTTATTTGCCTGTTTTGTTCTCTTGTTTTGTTTGTTCTTGAGGAGTTTTTGTTTGTTTGTTTTTTCCAGATTAGTAGACGTAAACAGTTCTGAACTGTTTAACTGTACCATAAAACCCCCTTTTTGACATCTTTCTAAGACCTTATGAAGCAAACCAATATGTAAGAAATTCAACTAACTATCTATAATGTTATTTTTTTGAAGAAAAATAGAAAGGGCTCATCACGCTTTTCTAAGAAAGATTAGCTTTAACAAATTAGAATAATTAGAATAAAAACCACAGATCTAGGAAGGATAAAATAGNATTAGTAGACGTAAACAGTTCTGAACTGTTTAACTGTACCATAAAACCCCCTTTTTGACATCTTTCTAAGACCTTATGAAGCAAACCAATATGTAAGAAATTCAACTAACTATCTATAATGTTATTTTTTGAAGAAAAATAGAAAGGGCTCATCATGCTTTTCTAAGAAAGATCAGCTTTAACAAATTAGAATAATTAGAATAAAAACCACAGATCTAGGAAGNAGAATAATTCCACAGATCTAGGAAGGATAAGGAAGGATAAAATAGCAGAGCTAAAGTAATGAAAGAATGTATCATATGTGAGAGCCACAATATTCAGAAAATACAGGATTTAATTAAGGATGGTGTATATGTGATAAACTAAATTTTCTGGCAAGGAAAAAAATGTGCAGAATCTAGTAATAAGGGTAATTTTCTAGTCTGTTTTTTTTTTTTTTAAGCTAGTGGGTACTTTAAAATATTGTTACTTGCAGCTGGCAAGAAAGTGATTTTATTTTTTTCTTGTAGCAGAATTTAGCTTTTCACTGATGAACACAAACCTGAAGGCACTGCTCACTTTTCTTAGATCCTACTAGTGGTGACAGCAGCAGCAGCTACAGGAGCAATAGTAATGATCTTGGCACTGCAGAAGACTGAAAACATTTAGAGCTATCAAGATGGAAACCCCCTCTGCCTAATGCAAGCAAAATTCTGTAGCTCGTAAACAATGTTGGTGCTCACCTCCTCACCTCCTGATAACCGGCATACTACAAAATGTTCTGGTTCTGTGTCCAGAAATGTCTATTTTGAGATTCTGTTACAGATTCACAAGGTCTCAAAGAGGAAAATAAATGCCATGGGATTCCCAACTCTAACCTTTCCTTGGGGACCCACCTTGGTAACAAAGAACAGCCATCTTCAGATGGCAGTGTAGGAATATCTTCATCACAGCTTCTCCTAAAGAAACAGTGGAGAAGAAAATCCAGTATGCCTACAAGCCAATGACTAAATCAATATAAACAGGGAATAAGTATCAAAATTAGAATTAGAAGCACCACTTCCTGAGCAGGATGTAGAACTAGTTCCCTTTTAACAACTGTTGGATTTTTCAATAGTTTTGTGTAGGCTTTCCTTATTACATTGGTAAGTACATTTAAATGAATGGCAGATACCACTACATGCATACAATTTTTGAACACATCCAGGGATAGTGATTCCACCACCTTCCCAGGCAGCCTGTTCCAACGCTGGACCACTCTATCAGTGAAGAACCTTTTCCTAATATCCGGACTAAGCAACTTAAAACCATTTCCTCCAGTACTATCACTTGTAACTTGGAAGAAGAAATCATACCCCATCTTTCTGCAACCTCCTTCAGGTTGTAGAGAGCAGTAACATTCCCCATGAGCCTCCTTCAGGTTAAATTGTTGGACTTGATGATCTTAGAAGTCTTTTTCAACCTTATTGATTCTATGATTCTATGAATTCATGTTGTTGTGGTGCATTAGTAGGAAGCTTGCCAAGGCTGAAATAAACAGTGTATCGCTGGTAAGTTTGGACAGTGTACCAGTATTGTGTCTAGCTCTCACAATTAAAAAGGTAGTAGATACACAGTCTGTCACTATTCCATGACAAATACATTCTTAAAACTCAGACCTTGTAGCTTTTAAAATCTACTTTTAACTTTTTCACATCTGGGGAAATACTTTTGTGGCAGATTCTGTTTCTTGGAAAAATAAAGTAAATGCTACCAATACCAAAACTCTTTCTGAAACTGAGCTAGCAGGCAGGATGCAAGTGAGGTCAAAGATGAAGAGTGAATGTGATTTTTTTTTTTTTCCTGGTGAAGGGAGGGTTCATGGCAAAAACATTATGTCTGCCTCAGTAATGTATCTACAGAGATAATTATAAATGTAGCAAAATAATACGTAAGACAATATTTCCCTGTAACGAAGTTAAAAAAAAGAATTAATTTCATTATTTCAGTCTATTCTCTATTGTTAAAAAAACCTATTAGTTTTGAAGAAAAAATTTGAGAACAAAAATCATTATTATGACATTTTTTATTTATTGTAAGAAAAAACTCATTTCAAAGAAAACCTGAAACACAAATCTAGGAATAAATTCACTGGTGTTAAACAATCACCTTGTCCTCCAACATATACAGAAGGCTAGGAGATTCTAACACTGTAACAGCATTTTAATCTGATTTAAATTGCTTTTTTAAAGATATTGAAAAGAGAACATTTTAAAAAAAATTAATTATTTGAAATAAGGTATTAGAAATACTCTTGATTATGTGGAAAAATTTAAAATTAGAAAATGAATTGTCATAAATTGTCCTTTTCTAATTCATTCAAGGCTCTAGTCTGGGAACCTATTCTCCATTGACTTATTAATTAATTAGAAATTAATGGTGTACTTTTGTCTTTTGATTTTACTTTTTGTAAAATAAAACAGTGTGCCTCTTAATAGCATGGAATACTATCTATACTTCATATCTTCATACTAGTTTCAGTTCTTCTTCATGTGACAGTCTCAAGTAGCACCATTAGGAGTAATATATTTTAGTATCCTACCAAAATCTTAGTAACGGCTTTTCAACTACAATGCAACCACAAAATGCCAAAAAAGAACTGCCAAATTCTTCTTGTAACTTGCTGTTCACTGATGGCAATGTGAATTACCAAAACCCCTTGTGATCCTAAAGAAAAGATAACTGCACCTTGCTATGATTATATATTTTATCTGTTTATTTAATGTAATTTTAGGACTTTCATTCAACATGTCAAGGGGTTTTATATTTCACTGCTGCAAATTAGCATTTGTCTTTGTGCATCCTGTTGTCATCTGAATTGTGTACCTACATCTTTGTTACTGTTTCTACCAAAATGTACTGACTAAAAAACTGCTTATGCTCTAATTGGAAAATGCATTTCAATAGTTTTTACTCTAATTTTTGCAAACTAACTGTTCCAAACTCTTATTCTTGTGAGCTTTCCTACCTTTTCACTTATTTTAATTCTGAACAGGGCTTGTTGTCACTCTATGAAAATATGTCTGAAAGTTATTTCTTTCAATTTTATCTTTTTTTGTAATGGCTGTATTTCCTGGTATCCTTTCAATACCACATCATAGGGTATTGCATATTTTGTCAATGAAGTATTGGTCTAACTCAACACTTTGTATCTTTTTCCCTGAAGCTAGTAGGAAGAATATGAATGGAAAAGTAAATACAGATGTATAAACAAAGACAAATATGTTCATTCTGTTGGTTTTTTCCAATATCTGTTTTGTCTAATACCTTGGAGATTTCTGTGAGGTTTTTGGTGGTTTTTTGGTTTTGGTTTGGCTTTTTTTTTTTTTTCCCTGTAAAATCAATTGCATAATGATGTCTCTTCGGTATTTTGATTTCTATTCTGTTGCAGTATCAAAGCTCTGTATATCTGGGATTCTTTCAGGTGGCCATTTTTCACTCTCTTGATAGCATTTCTTTAAATCTGGGGGATCTGACAAAACCTGGCAGGAACACTGCTATTTCAGTTCTCCTGTTCTCTACAGCCTCTCCACAGTTTACAAATTAGGAACTCTTCATTGATGCTTCAAACGCAAGTTTATGTGCCCATTGTATTTAATTTGGTCCTTTAAGTAAATTGCAGGAAATTATCTACTTTTCCACTCTCAGCCATTGCAGAGCATTTTTGAGATGCTCAGGAACACCATAACTCCATCAAAAAGCTATTAATGATGTAGTAAATGCAGAAATCCACTTTACATACTGGTATGCTTACCAGATGCATAAGATAAATACGTAAAATATTCTCAATGGAAAGTACCTTTAAAATCTTTGAAATAAAAACACACAGCTTGCTTTCAAAAATCGTGTTTCTAATTACAAGCACAGTTATTATCCACCTAAACGTCCAGCACTTTATGAATTCCAGCAATCTTTTGATGTTAGCATCATCTGAAAGCCGTATCTAGAAGCTGGTTTGCTCAGTGTCTCCTTAGCAAATATTGAACAGTCAGTTCTTTTGTTATAAACAACACCTAAAAGGAATTTCTGTCACGGTATTTCTTGCTATATTTCTAAGTAGAAATTTCTAGTGAAAGCTGTAATCCTCACTTTGATTCTTAGACCAAGATATTCTCTGATTCCTTCAATCATCAGTGTTTATTTCTCCATGTGGCTTTCATTCCTTCTTATTGAGCTTCAAGGATACTATTATTTGTCTTATTTGCAGGACTTCTTTGAAAAACTTTGAAATACATGTTTATTTTTCTAACTGAAATTGCCTTTGGAATTAGCAAAAGTCCATTCATTTGCATTTAGCGACTCTTTCTCTTGCAGGGACTGTGATCTGGGGTTTTGCTGTTATTGCTTTTGCGCTCGTTATCAGCACTACTATACACTTGAAAGAAACCTTAATTGATTCACCTAGAGTTTGTTTAAAATCACCTGTTTTCTTTGAGAACACATCACTGTTTTATTTTCCACATTCAAAACAGTGTTCCTAATAGCAGAAAATCACAGAATCACTGAGTTTAGAAGGCATCTACACAGATTAGCAAGTTCAAGTCCTTTGCTCAAAGCTGGATCAACTACTGTATATCACTCTGGGCCGTGTCCAGTTTGAAGTTCTCCAAGAATGGAGAATCCCCAACCTCTCTAGGTGACATGCCCTAATTTTTTGACTAATCCCACAGTAAACCCATTTTTCTAATTCAGTTTAAATGGAATTTTCTGTATTTCCATTTATTCACATTATCTCCTGTCATTTAACCAGATATTATTCAGATGAGTCTTTCCTCATATTGGTCATATTTACTCATCTTTTAAACTCCCTCTAACAATTACTCAAACACAATGATAAGATCCTTCTGAGCCTTCCCATCTCCAGGATGAATGGTCCCAGCTTTTTCAGCCTCTCCTCCTATGAGATACTCCAGACCTTAATGATTTCATGCCCCTGCACTGGACTTAGTCCAGCATGTCCATGTCTCGTCAGTAGTGGGGAGCCCAGACCTGGACACAGAATTCCATGTGTAGCCTCACCAGTGCTCTACAGAGGAGAAGGATCACCTCACTCAACCTGTAGACAGCACTCACCCGGTGCAGAAGGCTATTGGCCGCCTCTGCTACAAGGGCAAATTGCTGGCTCATGTTCAGCCTTTATCCACCAGGATCTCCACACCCTTTTTTCAAAAGCTGCTCTGCAGACAGTCAGCACTGCCTGTGGATTGTTGCACAGGATTATTCGTCTCCAGATGCTGGACTTTGAGATTCCTGTTAATAAACTTCATGAGGTTTCCTGTTCACCCTTTTCTCAGGCCTGTTGAGATCCTTCTGGTTGGCAGCACAATGAATCAGCCACTACTCCAGTTTTGTGCCATATGCAAACTGAATGAGAAGGTACTCTGTTCCACCAATGAGGTCATTAATGAAGTTAAACAGTATTGTGTCCCGTATCAGTCACTGGGGGTACTTCCTAGTGACTGACCTCCAGCTGCACTTTGGGCTGCTGGTCACAGCCCTTTGAACCTCTATTTCAGAAAATTTTCAATCTACTTCATCCTTCATTTATCTTGCTCATACTTCCATTTGTCTTGTTCTTACAAGAATCTATCTCATCTTCCTCAATTCTTTGAATCTAGGGAGGTTATGTTGAAATTTGAATCACTGCCTAACATTGAGTACTATCATTACAAAGAATTCGAATTGACAGATCCTACACCAGTCCTTAAAATAGCTCAGCCTTAACTTCTTCCACTTCCAAAGGGACAGATATTTACTATGACCATAATTCTTTCCTCTGCGTCAGTCTTTGTTCTGTAATAAAACACTGCACTTGCTCTGTATTTTCCTATTTTCATTACTGGTGTCAAAGACTTATTCAAAAACCTTTACTAGAGCCAAGAAAATTCTATCTCCACCCTGTTTCAAATAGACTTTTACAATTTTTTTTTCAAAGATTTCTAAAAAGTCAATGAAAAGTGAATAATTCTATGTGAAACTTTTTTTAAAATCCTCCTATACTACTCCTTCACCCTGCCTCAGACACAGTCTGTAGATCCTACAATATAAAATATAGTGTTACTTTATAATCCTATTCCCTAATATCACAAGGAGATTTCAGGAAGTACCAGTACTGAAATAATCAAAGCAAGAGCTTCTGGACACCAGAATTTCACCCTTCCACATTGTATGCTGCTGTTTAAGATTAATGCACATTAAAGACAAAAAGGATTGCCCATCCATTCTTATAGTAAGAAACTCTTGATGTGCTTTAAGAAGTAGAGCATAAACAGAAAAAAAAAATCCACTCATTATTACATCAGCATTACTCCTACAGAGGAAAGTAGTAGAACTTCCACTGATTTCAGAGAGGATATTTGATCAATGCAGACTGTATATGAAAGCAAATGTCTTATAGAAGGTTCAGAAAGAATAAGGCTGAAGCATGAAGATATCATACAGTTGAGGATAGAAATACGATGCAGATTCTGAATTTCTTTTATGTAAAATAAGCCTAGCTACCAATAACTGCTGAAACAATGATAGGTAGAAACTGAACTCTATCAGTGAAATGTAGTACAAAGTCAAAGAGGAAAACACTTAAGAAACTAATTACAACCAATGTTTTATTTCTGCAGAGCATCTCTTGTTGTTGAAGGAGTACAGTCTTTCTAGGCCTTGCAGATACTATGCTCCTGGCTGAGCAAATGGTGTCAGAAGCTACAAATGCCTTCTACCATGACAAACAAACTTGAAGACTCCCAGAGCTAAATAACACTGGTCATAGCCTTTGACCTATTTTACATCCTTAGTCTTAATTCTGCAATACCTTGTGTATGGACTTAAAAGCAAATGGCATAAAGTACTGTAGATATGGGATAGATAGCACTTAAAGTAAGAGTTTTGGCCCTGATGTGCAATACACAACATATGTTCCTTGCTCCCTTGTAGATACAATTACTAATTTCACAATGAATTTGGAAGAGTACAGCAGTGTTGTAATTTTCAAATTACTGCAAATAAGAAAATGGCTGAAGAAGTAGACATATAGAAAGTCTGCCTGTTGTCAGTCTGTCTGTCATCCATCTCTTCTTCACTACTATCTCTTCCTTTATTCATGGCTGATTTTTTTTTCAGCTGACACTATAGATTTACTTATTTTTCCAACCCCAACTTTATCAGTAACAAAGGCAATGCAAGGGAGAAAAATAACACATCTACGTTTTCCTGTAACAAGTTGCACCTGGAACTGAGAATTCAAAGTGGAGTGTCTAAAAAAAAAAAAAGCATCATCCTCATTATTCATTCCATTCTGTATTAGTTATAAATATAATCCACCTTTCTCCATACTCTTTGCTCAGCATGCTACATGTACCACCATTCTTTTGATTATGTGAAATAAATACTGTGCAGAAAGCCAAGCCATGTGTAAGTTTCATGTTATTGAGATTTATTTCTGCAAAATAATTGCATTTTGACAGCTTCCAATAAAGGACTCCTGACTACTCTTTTTTCACTGTCCCAAAGTAGCTTTTAAATCTTATTTCAAATTAACACTTAATATGCACTTGCTTACAATTAGGCTTAAATTATATTTTACTACATGCTTCACTGAAACAGGACATTATATATATGATGGCACTGATAAGCAAACGGAAGTGTCAGTGGTTACCTTTTGAAAGAGCTAACCATAAAACTCTAGATTTTATTATTTATTATAGAAAAGTACATAGCTCAAAATGTCAATTTAGTTGTGCAAGTAGGTACAATAACAAGAAACAATTTGTTGTCCTTATAAAATATATTCATGTTGTTTATTCTGTAGGATGTGCTAGTGATTTAGTGGCAGAATAGAATACATTGTAACCCAGAGATGAAACAGATGAAAGTGGACCAGGTTTAAAAATGTTAGTGGGATCTGTTATACGTAAAACTTGCATTTTGTTATGGGGAAATGGTGAAATACACACACACACAAAGGAAAAAAAAAATGGAAAGATATCATGAATTGTGTTTAGCAGGAACTGAATCTATTGATCCAGGTTAGGATTTTTTTTTTCTTAATTTTCTTTGTTGAGTTTTTTAACTTTAAATCTTTGACTGTGCAAAAATAAAGACTCTATAATGAACAAGTTAACTGAAATGTTCTTTAAACTGTCCTTGCCTCATGTAAAAATATTTATCTGGGACTACTTAGCCAGACACTTTTTCATTATTGCAGGGCTTATCTGATGCAATGGAAATTCATCCAAATTAGAGGACTTTCAAATATTTATTGTATCTTTACTGGGAATTTGCCTAATAAAAGGCCAGAGGTATAGCCTGATAATTGGCAACTACTAGGCACCTGTCAGTTATAAATTAACTTGGGCATATTAACATCCAATTCACAAGAATAGTTCAATAGTAGATACAAGAAGGAAGGATGAATTTCTCAGACAGTACTAGTACTATATAGTGTTAACTTCTAAGATATGTGAACTATGAAACACAAACAGGAAGAGCTGTTGATTTTAGGACATTGAATGCTTGGAACTGTTCCTGGTTAAACTGGCCACCTTCTGTCGCATACAGAAAAACAAGGTAAATTTACACAGGTGGAATCACATAGGCATGTGGCACTTTGTTTACGCATTCTGTGGAGTTAGGGTATTCACATACACACAGAAAACTCTCCTTTATCCAGACCGGCTAAAAACCCAAAGGTGTTAAAAAGAACATAACATCTAGGGATAGTGTTTCTTAAAATCTGAAAATTATTACTTTCCTTTCTAATTTTTATATTTAATACTATGTGCCAAATATATTATTTACCTATCTCAGAAGCAGCCACTGTGATGTTGTACCAAGGTGTCTCCTCTCTGTCAAAGATCTTGGCAGTCTTAATGGTCCCAGTACTAGCATCAATGGTGAAATACCTATCTTCTTCTGTGTTATGATCAATGAAATATCTATGAAGAAATATAACAATAAACATATACTCATTGCAGAATATATAATCCAAAGTAACAGAAAGCTACATAAGAATATAACTTTCAAGATTTAAAATCATAGACACTTAAAAAAACCCTAGGAAAATTTCTATATTATAGAGAAGCCAAAAGTAACACCATATTTGATTTCTTTCATAATATTTCATTTCTTTTGATACATTACGAGGTTTCCACTGCAAGTCACAACGATATAAATTGCTAACAGGTGATATTTTGCACAGCAGTATACAATCCTGTCAAAGGTAAAATACACATGTATTTTAACTAAAAATCATGAAATGGAAAAGCAGAAAAGAAAGCAGAGAGATATTAAGATAATATTTTTCTGTTTATTTGCTTGTCACTGCAAACCAGCGTGCTCAGCCCTGGTTCCTGTTTTGAAGTATGTCTCTCTGACATGAAGTCAATGACATGATGACATAAGCCATTCTGAACACAACCATTACAGAGACCGATGCCAGAAATGGCTGGTTCCCAGACCTGTAATTGACACTACCTGAGGAGCAGAACTAAGCATCCCTGCTTTACTCCCTTGGCTTCTGAGCACTTTGCCTAGCAGAGAAAGTAAAAGCCTTGAAGTGGGTAATGGAAGCTGAGGGAAAGAACACAAAAGAAGAGATTGACATTTTTTTCTCAAAGCCAGACTCATTTACAATGGGTTTTAACAAATGAAGCAAATACAGAACCCTATCAAGCCTTCTTCACTGGATTATTGGATTATTAATGGATTATTAATGGATTATTTCATATATGTGGGAACAGAAACCAGCATATTTTTCAATTTTTTGGATAATTTTTCAGCCCTGCTTTCATTCTGTGAAGTTTACAATATATGGAAGGTATATAAAGGTCAAAATGATTTATTTTTCCCCTTCAATTGCTTTTATTTTTGCATCACCACTGCAATTGCCAGCTAATAAAAAGAGGGTGCACATAAAAGTTGACAAGCTCAAAAAAATTAAAAATAACTTAAGTTTCATTTGTCTCACAATGTACTGGCACTCTAGATTTTCTTTTCATGCATCCAGTATTTTCAGCAATTAAAGAACCATAGTTTACTCAATGGAAATCAAAGCAGCCAAAACGAGGCTAAAATATCTTTCCTTCTAGCCTGTTCTCCATCTTTCCTTTGGACATCATGAAGAGTGAAACCCCTGCCATATGACTGTGGGAGTTGTTTGAGGGACAGCAGACCTCAGTTCCCACCCATTTTGTGTTTCTCTGGAATAAGGATTTAACTTGCTATCTCCTGTCTGAGCTAAGTCAGAAACTATTTTGCAGTTGATTACTTACCAACACCTGAGAATACCTCATTCTAAAGTACAGCAGAAGTGCTCAATAAAGACACTTTGGAAGTGCAAATGGCAGCTGAAGTTGTGTCAAACAAGGTACAGAGTCAAACTGTCTCTGTATGAAAGCAGACTGCCAATATCTTGATTATGTAGGGAATGGAGCAATTTTTAAGAGTTTAAGTCAGGAAAATTTCTTTCAGAGGACATTTTTTAATCAGCATATCCCTAATTGGATGAAAAAAAACAAAACAAGTGATGTTGCCTGAAAAAGAACTTTAAAAAGTGCTGAATTTATAATTGCTGGATCACTGTGGTCATTGAAGTCACACTTAGGAAAGTTCGGTGCTCAGTAAACTCAGGAGAAGAATTGAAAACAAATTCTTGAACATTTGTTAATCACTGATAATGAAATGTTGGATGGTGCGGTTATCCAAACAAGATGATGCTGCTTTAAGGATTATTGCAATCCTTTAAGGACACATCACAACCCACTCCCTACTCCCTGCCAAACAAAAAAAACCCCCAAAAAACCCAAACAAACAAAAAAAGCACCATAGAACTATCCTCTTGGCATTATTTTATGTGGAACTATTCATTCAGACTACCATCACCTCTTTATTTAAAAATCTGGATTTTCTTTTCAATTTCAAAACAATAGCTTTTTTCAGTGTCTCTGCACATCTCATTCTTCCATGAAGCACAGATTTTCACATTCTCTAAGTGTTTATTTGTCATGTCAAAAGATGTTTTGAGAGACTGGGCCAGTCTCAGTGGAGAAGTTCTATTTCCCATGTGCACAGATCACATTATGTTTTATTATTTACAAAACTTTAGAGACAGAATGGTATCAACCTCTAAAAATCCATAAAGCTGTCATATTTGTCACAGGTGCAGAAGTGCTCCCATGATTTATGCTTGGCAGTGTAGGAAAACTGAGCTACAACAAATAGTTGGAATGTTTTGATTATACTACTATTAATGCAAAATTAATAAATTCTTGGTTGTGTTGGGCAAGCTACATACACAGATACACAGTCATCTTTTACATGATGAACTAGAAGGCTAATAGAAAAAGCATAGAAAACATAATTATCCCTCTGTTTTCTTAGAGACCTTTTACTGGTAAAGCTTGCAATCAGTTCTGCAATAATAAAATTTATTTTCTTCTCTTCTACTATAGCATTGTTTTTCTTGACTCTAGAAGTCCCCTGACAATAAGAAGAATTATTTATTAAAAAAAATAAATAAAATATGCTCTCCTGACTAATTCTTATGGAACATGTACTGCAAATCCAGAACAAGTTATAATACAAGAGTCTTGTCCCTGCAAACTTTTATTACTCTGGGCAGGTTTGCTTATTATCAGCATCAGGCACTATTCTGAGTTGCTATTGTGCTGACCAGAGAATCATAAAAATAGGGCTATGTATTCTCCGTAAACAGAATTTCAAATCGGGTTTCAATGAGAAAAAACCTCAAAACAGTAAGAATACCCAGCTGCCTTCTGGTGTGTGTAACAAAATATCACGTCTCACTCTTCGTACAGAAATAAAAATGAAAAATATCTGTCCCAAACATGAAGCTTGTGACAAAACCTGAAGACTGATTTTCTGATGAATTGTGATTACCTAGCAATTAATTTTCATATAGTAAAAGATGGTCCTTTCTTTTGTTTTTAAAATATGAACATCTTTTTCTAAACCAGTTAGTTGTGTTCCATTGAAGCTCAAATCTCTCTGTTTAAATGTCTCTGCATTTGACAAATAATTTCAATTATATTTTCTGTGCCATTAACAGAAATAAAATGATCCTCAGGTAACTTGTAGTACTAACACTTTTATTTCCAATAATTAATAATGAAAAATATTTCTAATTTAGCCACAGGAACACTTCCCCTTCATGTGCTAACTTTTGCATAAAGTTACAGACATATTCACAGCTAGACAAATTTTTCTAGATCAATGAATAAATGAGTGGTACTTTCTTACGCTTTCCCATTATAATAATATTCAGTTCTCCTCCACTGCTCGTGATTCTTCCTTAAAATTGTGTTGGGTATCATATTTAAAGCAGCCATTTGCACTGCTGTGGCTCCCAACCTTCATGGACATCTTAGTAAAACAAGTCACAGAAGATATTCCCACACAGCAGAAAAACTAGGAAGGCTAGTTCTGCTCCCAAGTGTTTTAAAAATATCTTGTACAAAAACCAGCCTTGGTAGAGCCCCTCATTTTTGTCATGAGAAAGGACATTTAGAACAAGTTTCATTGTATTTCAAAAATGTTGAACAACTTAGGCCTTTATAAATAGTACCCCCTGATTTATCTACATGTTGCAAATAGATACCAGATATATCCACAAATATTGCACATTCCAGAACCAATGACACTTTACTTTCACTTGATCTGATAAAAAAATTATTTTCATCTAGATAATGGTGGCAACAGAGACAGTCATTCCCTTCCCCTCCTACCTTTCCCTCCACATCTACTGAGCTATTTTCCTCCACTTCTTTTATACCACAAAAAGATATACTGCAAGTTTTGAATTTCAAAGAGTCATTTCAAAACTGATTTTTCCCCTTAATCCAGTCTGTTGCTGCTCACTTAGAATGCATTAATTCAAAAATTAATTTACAATATTAATTTGAAATATTTGTTTAGAGACATTTATTCATAACAATGCTGTGTGAGCATACTTTTAACATTAAATCACCACATCAGAGTGGCATGGCACATTTTAACAACAAAACATGTCTAGATAAACAGCTCTCCTTAAACTGCTTACATTCAAACCAGCAACAGAAGCCAATCTAAAAGCAACTACATTAAAAATGATCATGAGGATAGAAAACCTTTTAGTCCCACTGTCTGAAGATAATCTGAAGGAAACTAAATGCCAAAACTGAATCCTGCTAGCACTGGGAAATGCAACATGTGTTATCTTTTTGTGAGGCAGTGTCAGTGAATTAGAAGGGCATTCCCAGCTTCCATTCATGTCCTTATTCCTTCTTCTGACCAAAGCAAGCCCCTGGCTCCTCTGACTTTGTTCCTCACTTCCAGCCTTTTAGTGGAGCAGTGGTTCAGCAGTGAGAGATATTCCCCACATTTTTACTGAAAACTAAAAGTATTTGCATCAATTAGGAAATAAAAAGTAATATATATGCAAGGTGGCCCTTGGGCTGAATGTCACTCTAGAACATATAAAGCTGCTTTCAATATTAAAGCAGTCAGACACTAATAATACAAAGACTGCTTAAAATGGAGAAAATTTTAAAGGTGCTGAAGCAGTTTAGGAATATTAATGATTTCCAAACCTTTTAGGAGGGCTTCTAAGCTAAAATTCATCAGTATTTTCAGAATCTCTCTCCCTAAATTATTCAGTCTTAATATTAACGTCGGTTTATTACTGGATAGACAACCAGGATAGGCTATTACTATTCCAGTATCTCTCTCTCCAGTTATTGTGTTTTAAAGAATAACCTCGAGTTTGAATTTTTGTAATAGTTTTTGAGCTTCTAACTTTTTTTCTGTCTTTAATAAAATCTTTAAATTATCTTTTCATTATGTTTTTTTTCATTTATTACCGTATTTAACCACTGCAAAATCAAACTCTGTTGCATATTTCTACCTAGGCTACAAACCTGGGATTGCACACAAACTTCCAAAACCACATTTCAGCCAGACGTGGATTCACAGACCTCGGTACTTCTCTGGGCTTTTGCTCTGAAACAAAAGCAAATAGCCAGTTCTCCAATTACAAGTGAAACCAGCTACAAAGAAGCACTTTAAAATGAAGTCCACAAGATGGAAACAGAACTTTTGTCCAACCAATTACACCTTCTAAAGACTTATCAATTAGAAATCAAAAGCCATTATAAGGAAACCTGTTAAGTTAAAGATTTAAGCAAAGAAATTTTCTCAGAAAGAGATAGTCAGACTCAAAGTACAGAAATTTTTATTTTCTTCTATAAGATATGTCAGAAAAAAAGAAGAGTAAACAATAATTGCATAGGATGAGAGGAGGAGGTATAACAGGACAAAGAACAAGAGAACTGATCAGCTGCAACTCTCTGTGTTTGGCCAGCTGAAGATAAAAAAGACATGGCTCATGCTGGGACATAAGTCAAGTGTGTGCCTTTTACCTTCTCTCTGCCTCCTGACAGCGGCATCATGAGCCTGGGAATCAGCTGCATAGCTCTGAAGCCAAATGAGGTGGTGAGGAGACATTCTGTTGCCATGACTGTCTTGCACTACGCTACCTTCCTTCCAGGGCCAATCTATGTCTCCATAGTTAAAAAAAAAGACTTCTCCAGGAGAGAAGCAATTATGAAGTGAGTCAGAAGTCATATGCCAATACAGCAGGTAACCGATTTCCTTGCTGCAGGAGCATCTGGTAGATTAAGGAGACATTCAATATTCCAGAGGACCTCAGCAGAAAACTGCTACTGAGAATTACAGCCTTCAACAGTGCTTTCCAGTTGTGAAAATTAAATATATTTGAAGATATCTTGGAGAAGGTAATCCTTCTATTTACCATTCCTTTGCTTTCTCTTCAGACAGGCTTAACATAACTTTGAGAAAAATACTGTTCCTCTCAGAGCGTTTGAAGGAAGTCAAACTGATACAGTGTTCCTACTGGGTTATCGCTGGTGCTGGCTGCCAGCTGACACCCATGAGCTGATCAGCGTTACCTTGCTGTCTCCCATAAAGGACTCCTGGCTCACCTCCCGTACTAAAATCTCAGCCAAGCAGAATTGGCAGCTTTCCATCTCCTTGTCTTAGAGATGTGACTTGGCAGATCCCAGAAGACACAGGAGAGTTGCAAGCCGTGAATCACTGCCTCCCAGAAAAGCCTCTGAAAGGCAGTCACCACTGGTTTGCATTTTATGCTGAAGTTCTCATTCCCATTCCCTATGCACTGATAGCACACTGATCACCTTGGACACAGAAAATGGGAAAAACTGTTCATTTGAAGGAAACAGGCCATTTCTAGACACTCAAAATTTCTAGCTGACAGGTTTTGTCTGCATGTATTAATGACTGATCATTTTTCTAGCTAATTCTTCCCATAAATGAGGGCTAAGAACAGGTCACGCACTTAGAGGCATAAAGCAAGGCAAAGGTTTGCCTTCTTTTCCTGACTTTATGAATTTCTTCAGAGGATTATGACTGTCCAAATGCATTGCAGGTAGATGTGTTGATGGCAAGATGGTTATATCTAAGTTGCTTCTTATTCAAAGAGATTAACATTCAGATTCCAATGCTGCTAAGAAATAAAGTGCAGTTAGTGTTACATGAGCAACACCTTGTTTCTAAAAGCTAGCTACAGACACAGCTACAGATACTTTCCTACAGCTACCAGCTAAAGAATGGTATTCTATTTACATATTTTCTTTTTTTTTTCTCTATATATTAAACCAAATAAACCCAAGATGGATAGATTTATGTCTATTTATTGGAGTTGAATCACCCTATAAAAAGACTGCACTACAGAGATGTTCAGATATGAAGGCTGATTCTAAAACCATAAAAGAATGTTAAATACTGCAGGCATTCTGAAGTCAGTGGAAATTATAGAAATATAAAGATCATGTTCTGGCATGGAAAATCAATCTTTCAGAGCTGCCATACAACGATGATCTGTCAGTGTTTTCTCTCTCAGTTCTAAGGGAGGGAAAGAGATGGTTCTGGTTGATGTGAGATTTTGACTACTATCCTGAGCTGGGTGCTTCCCAGGCAGAAGACCTGTCAGAATATCTTACTAGTTCCTGCACAAAGAGATGGTAATTTTTGTTAGTGGGAGGTCTAGGACACATAGTTCAATAAGAATCAAAAATAATTTGAGGCCTCAGGGAATAAAACAGCTACAGACCTTCCACCTCAATACTATAAAGGTTGCAAAATGTTTCCTCCCTTTGAAGACTGATGGAGATTTAGAGAAGAAATTGAAGAAAAATCCCCCTCTCTCTACAGCCATTCAAAATAGGGTGTTCTTTTTCTGTCTTGATTTACTGACAACCTCAGATAATAACTTGGAGAAACAGAGAAAGCGAATAAAGGAAGCAAGATGGAGGAAAAGGACACCATTGCTCTCTGCTAATTTACTGTGCAGGCTGCCCTAAGTACAGCTAACAAAGAATCATGGAATCATACAATCATAACCTGGGCTGGAAGGGATATTAAACATCATGTACTTCCAAACCCCCTGACATGGGTAGCATCACCTTTCACAAGACCAGATTGCGCAGAGCCCCATCTGACCTGGTCTTAAACATTTCCACAGATGTAGTATCCATAACTTCTCCGGGCAACCTCTTCCAGTGTCTCACCACCCTCACAGTAAACAAATTTTTCTCCTACTGTCTAATATAGACCTACTCTTTTTCAGTTTGAAGCCATCCCCCCTTGTCCTGTCATTACATGCTCTCATAAAGAATCTCTCAATCTTTTTTATAGGCTTCCATCTGGTACTGAAAGGCTCCACTTAGGTCACCCCAAAGTCTCGTTGCCAGGGTGAAGAAACCTAATTCTCCCAGCCTTTTCTCATGACAGAGGTGGTCCATCCCTCTTATCAGCTTGGTCTCTTTCATCTAGACTTGCTCCAACAGGTTGATGTTGTTCCTGTGCTGAGGACCCCAGGGGTCTCACCAGAGCAGAGGAGAGCGGTAGACATCTCCCTCGACCTGCTGGCCATACCTCTTTTGATGCAGTCCAGGATACGGTTGGCTTTCTGGGCTGCAAGCACGCGTTGCCAGCTCATGTCCAGTCTCTCAACCCTCAGCACCCTCAAGTCCCTCTCGGTGGGGCTGCTCTGATTCTGTGCATCCTCCATCTTGATCTGTGTATTGAAATCGGGGGTTGATCCAACCCATGGGCAGTACCCCGCCTTTAGTCTCACTAAACCATACCACATTCCCATGGGACCACTTCTCAAGCTTGTCCAGGTCCCTCTGGATGGCATCCTGTCCTTCAGGCAAGGCCACCACTCAGCTTGGTGCCATCCACAAATTTACTGAGGGCGCACTCAATCCCTTTGCCTATGTCATTAATGAAGATATTAAATAACATTGGTCTCAATATGGACCCCTGAGGGACACCACTCATCACTGATGTCCATTGAGGCTCTGTGCTGTTGTCCACTACCCTCTGGATGTGACTGTCCAAGCACTAACAATCTAACAATCCACTCATCGAATCCTTCTCTTTTCAATTTAGAGAAAACGATGTTGTGGGGGACCATGTCAAAGGTTTTATGGAAGTCCAGATAAATGATGACTGTAACCCTTCCCTTGTCTACTGATGTGGTCACCCCATCAAAGCCACTAGGATGGTCTGGCAGGACTTGCCCTTGGTGAAGCTGTGCTGGCAGTGCACAGGATAGCAGAAAACAAACTGATCTTGTTCCACTTATATGACATTCAAAGAACAAGTAAGAAAAGCAAATACAACTAAGTGAAAACATTTTTAAATTTACCAGAAGAGGATAAATCTTACCCTCTCTTCCTAATGACAGTATGAGTAAGTAGCATAATAACTGATCTCAGAGGACAGGAGTAAAAAATGCTTAAAAATACAATTTTAATTTTCCACCTCTGCCCTTGATCCCCTCATGCAGTCCTCTCCTGCACCTGTCTTCATTTGATATAATGATACTGTGTGGAAAAAAAAAATTGCGTGACTGAGTTTGAATCACAAGTTAAGGTTTTAGTCTACCTCTAGTAAATATAAACTTTACATCAGAAAAACAGTCTCAAACCAGAATCTTCCATAGAACTTTATGTCTTTAAGAATCTCAGAAATAATAATAGGAATACATGAAACGTCCTGTGTGTGTTCTTTCACCTATATATGAACATGCCTCTATAAATACCATTTACTGAAAATTAAGATTACTTTTTAAAGGCTGATGACAGAAAGCATTCAACTTCAGATGGGCATCAAAAGATGTCTATCTTTTATGGCTAATGCAGCAAAAGTTAAAATAAGTTTCTCTGCTTTTTGATACAGGAATTGAAGAAAACTGAAGAGTATCAAAGAAAAAAATCCTATTCCACATGAATTGTTATAATCCCATGCACATGTAATTCACTATTTTTTCAGTATTCTTTCTGAAAGAAAGGAAGAAGGCTGTCAATTTAACTCTAAGTAGGGAAAGGGAACTATGTATTTATTAGAGCTTCAAGATACCAGGTGTGGTGTTGGAAAGCAAATTTTTGTACTTATTAGTATATATATGTATTATAACCACTGTTATATATCATCCATTAGAAGGCAATACCATGTGACCATTAGAAAAGTGAGACACCAGAATCAGGGCTGAGACTGTACTTGTATTCCTCACCAACTTAGCACAAAATCAACAGACAAATTTCAGCACAAAATTAAAAAAAAAAATTGACAAAAAAAAATCATTTTTAGCACAAAATTAAGAAAAAACTTCAAACCCAACCCAACCCACACCAAACCAAAACAACAGCTTTTTCTGAGTTCTCTTTCCCACAGATAATCAATCCTTGTGAATAAAATTCATTATAGTAAGATATATATCACGGCCTGATTGGAGTCCAACATAAAGTTTACTTGAATTCCAATGTATTAATATAATCAATCAATCCTCCAAGGACCCAGCAAAATACAAAGTTCTTTTAAACCAATCCAGTGGAGACATTCTGAAAATGGAAGATGTTTATAATTCCTATCATGTGACACCACTGTCAGAGGCAGAGTGCTGATCGGTATCCATAGCCCATTCACCAGTTTTCTGCTAAATACTGGGAAGAGAACATTTCTTCCCAGAAATGCAAACAACCTAAGTTAAACATAATAAGTGGGAGCAAAATGATCAGAGAGGACAGAGGTCCTATCATTAGTGCTCAAAACGGTGATTTGCCTCCTGTACCACTGCATGAGAAAGATTGCACAGCAGCAGCCAAAGGACTGATGCTACAGCACTTCTATAACAGCATGTCTTATTTCTCAAACACTGCCCTTTCAAGGGTACAACGTTAATAATGATTTTCAATTCCTCATAGTACAACATCAAACTGAGATCAAATTTAATATGATGGAACTGGTCGATGTCATGGAACTATTTTCACTATTACATCAGTTTCAGAAAGCTGCATGATCTTAAAACTACGCCTTTGCTCTTTTCTGAAAGTTGGAGCTGACTTGGGGAACAGCTGCAACACTGTTTCCGAAAACTATTCCACTGAAAACAGACCAGATGGAATCAGAAACCTCCAAGGTTCATCTGGAGTCTGCTCTGTGGCTGGGCGGACTCAGCACTCGGGAATCACCTACAGGAAGATGGCAGGGTGTCAACAGGCACTGCTGCAGCCCTGAGGCAGTACTAGCAGCCTAGGGCTGCTCTCAGCGCACATAAGCGACTTGCCAATTAAAAGCTGTTTTCACTCCTAATCTCCATGCAAGTCTTCTGTGTATGGTTTCAGAAACAAAAAAAAGAAAATTTCTAAGTAGGTATGGAGAGATTTAAAATGAATAACAGACTAAAATAAAATTATAACTGGAGCTTTTAATAGTAATATTTTATGGGAAACTTTCAAGACTCTCTTGCACATCAGATATTATAATAAGACATGACTTAACCCTGACCTTTTCAAGCAACAAACAGTAGGGGTTTGGAAGCAGAATACCTCACACAATGCAATGAAAATGAAAGGGGATTAGTTTCTCATAAATGTTCCAACAAGGCAGTAACACTTGTGAATGAATTACAATTTATGATGCTTTCTGTTGTTTTAAAAAAACAATTTCTTAAGGATATAACTGATTTTCAAACTACTCAAAAATCATTATATTTAAAATTAATACATGATGATGTTTTAATATATTTTTTTCTTATGATTTCTATTATCATGCTTGCTTTCCATACTTCACTAGAATAATAATCCCTTACTTCAAAACAAAGTATTTTAAAAAGTTTCCCTCAAAATGCATTTCTGCCAGTTTGAAGAAAAAAAATCAATGGAAAAATAAAAATATTTTAAAACAGTCCAAATTGCCAATTAGATAAGTACTGAATTAAACAAACAAACAAACCACCCCAACCCAAAAGAACCACCTCAAAAGAATCCAAAATACCAATAAAAAAAAAGAAAAAGAAAAAAACCAACCAAACAAACTAAACAGACAAAAATCACCTTTATTGCCTATGTTCGTTATTATAGGGGTTGTTTTGCTGGGGGTTAAAAATTAAAACACCAGTACAAGCACTGGCACAAAGTCAGTGCCTTCAGCTCAGGACCAAGATGAAATCACTGATGAAACAGCAGTGAGAAAATAAGAAAAAACTGCTTTGTCTCCCTCTCCACTGATAACAATAGTGGTTGCTATTTATTTTTTATTTACTTTTTTTTAACCTCTTGAAAAAGATTTCTCTTCAGCGTTGTTAATCACTTTAACTGCTCCTCCAACCATTATTCTGTATATAAGAGTCTTTCCTGCCATCAAAATAAACAGTTAATTATTTGGGCAGTGAACAAATCACACACTGTACCTCTTTTAGCAGCTGAACAGCAAAGTGATATGGTTGTAACTGTCTGTGCCCAATGCTTCATCAATCACACACTCAGCGAGTGTCCTCAAAAAGTGGAAAGGATGCACAAGCGGATTAGGAAAGACTGATAAGCAAATCACTGCTCTGTATCTTGTCCACTAGCTTCATAGCATTGAGATGCATCTGAGCCATTGAGCTGAGGAAGCTCTATTCTGTTTCTCCCCTGCTGCACCCGGATCAGCAGTGCAAGTTCTATCTGTAGCTATCTTCCCTGGAGACTGTGATCTATGCTTTCTAAGAAAGCTCATTGAATTTTCCTGGTTTCATTTTTATAATCATTATTTTTATTTTCAACGAACAAGGAATAGTTTGGAAATGCAGGAGAGGGGTGACCTAGTTACCCTCTGACTATCTTCCAGACTCATCTGGGTTTCAGAGAAACAGTGGAGACATTTCTTGCAAACCAGCACAGAAGGACAAGTGTGGATGCTTCTGAGACATACAGCCTCCCCCACGTTGCTCCTTTGCTCAGTGCTGTGAGTGGAACGTGGGACAGGACCCTGCCTCCATGTGGAACAGCAGCTCAGCTCTTGCAGTCTGTCCAGCTTCTCATATTGTGTACCACTGCCAAGCCACAGTTTCCCAAGATGAAGCCAAATCTTGAAGCAATACACTTGTATTGCCCTTCTGCACCATATCAGTGTTTGTGTGTGAAGCTGAGGTAAGGGAAAGGGGATTGAGAAGGAGAAGGCTCAAGGGCACACCAACCCATTGCCTCTTTAGAGTCCCATGTAGCAATGTGTTAGTTCAGACCTTGGACAATCAGCATCTTCATAAAAAGCCCACACCCTCACAAATGACATTCACTATCAGTTCCACCAAGATGGATAAAGCCTGGCTAGAGAATGGACCTGGTTACAATATAATCACATGTCAAAGATATCTGAGCCGCTGCTGCCCTTGCCAAACTCCACCAATGTGTAACAGGGCTGGCTCCTTTCAGAACTTCATGATTTGGTAGCACTGTAATTTTTTCCTTATTGAAGAAGGCGGAAGGAACAATGCAAAAATAAATGTCATTGGAGGGAAAAATAAGACAGACAAAGACAATTTTTTCCCCTCCATTATAGGAATAATATGGATAATTAATATTCTGTTCTTAATCTCTAGCTACAAATTCATGTTTGGAAAAAAAAAAAAAAAGGCCCATACAAAAAGCAAAATATTTGGAAATCTACTTTTGGCCTTCTCAGGCTTTGTACAAAATGCTGCTGCTGTTGCTTCTCTTTTACCACAGCTGTCTTACCCCTTTCAAGACAAAACACTTCTGGGCCGCAGACAGTTGAATTACGGAGGAACTAGTCAAATCTGCACTTGCCCTTCCTATTCCAAACTACCATAATGGCTAATCTGTCTGATTGTGTTAGTTGCTTCAGAATTACAGCTGGCAGCCATTTTTAGCAAAATTTTCTTATTTATGTTATGATTTAGACATGAATACCATAGTGGCAATTTTTCAAAGGCTGTAACTTGCTCCTAAGAAATTGGACATACCAATTCTTGGACACAAAACATTTTCAATCTTAGAGTATTAGCACAAGATAACCATAAAGACTCAATGTTTTCATAGTTCTGAAAAAATTGCTTCATCTTACCAAGACAATTGCATGTAGCCAGCAGATTTCAGCTTAGTCAGGACACTAAAAATGCCAAATTAGCTTAAGAAAAACTGTTTTCGAAGTATATGGTAATAAGATTTCTACAAAGGCTATATCACTATGTCTTAAAAAGAAATAGCATCAAATATGTTTTCACTAATATTTTCTTTAAACTTTTTAAATTTACTGACACCTTTGAAACATAAAATTCATATATTGTTCCACAAAATTCTGACACTGTATGACAGTTCAGAAAGTAACTCATCCCACAAATGAAGCCAGTAAAAATACCATTAGAAACTGAAAACTTTAAATCAGTAACATATTAAATCCCCAATTTCTGAATGTTCAAAGTGAAATAAAAATGTTCTTAAATTAAGAAGAAGTTAAATTAACATGTATATATATTTTCAGCACCAGTGCTTTTCAAACTTACTGTGTCGGTATTTCCAGCTTGATTTCAGTTCCTTAGTTCAAACCACAAATGAATTCCAAGCCAGTTCTCTTATAATAAGTATTTTGGCCAGAGTGGCAACACAGAAATCTTTCTTTTTTTTTTTTCCTTTTATGAAAACATTATTTTAAGACTCAAAGAAATTTGAAATCATATTAAAATGTTGCCTTCCTAGCCTATTACATATTCATTTAGCTCTCAAGTTACGTATCTGATGCTGCAAGTGCTTGTTTCTCAGCACTTCTGTCTGCCCTAGACCTCACAATTGCAAATGATATACCTCTAGCAACATCGAAGACATTCATTTTTAAATCTATTTTATTCTTTTGATAGTCCACTAAAGCTGAAGCATATTACAGAATAAAGGGTTTGTTCTCAACAAAAATTTTGCAAAAATGATCCTGCTTGTCACTAAAAATAGATGCACCTAAACCAGTCACTATCTTCCATAAGCGCCTGGGACAACTACAGTGCAGCAAGTGTGCAGAGCCCCACAGGGGAAAAACAGTGCTGTGATCCTTAACAGATGTGCAGGATCTGGCAGGATACTGACTGGCAGATCAGGCCTTAGCTCAGACCAATTACTAGACAGGAGTTTTAGTGCAAACCAAAAAGAGGTAGAAGATTATGTTATTAAATCCCTACAGACAGAACATGACACTGTTTTGATTTGTTACCCTTTATGTACTTAAATAAAAAGTCTTCATACATCCCAAATCTCATTAACCCTTTAGATTGTGAAATTCAATCTCATACAATTTGGGTTTACTATACCTCACTAAACTGTTTGCAGCGTCAGGATCTTGTGCTGTTACTGTGCCAACAGGAGTCCCAATCTTTGCATTTTCATAAACTTCCATGACATAGGAAGGCATAGTGAAGAGTGGAGGTTCATCCACATCACCAACGATGATCTTCAGCATTGTTACATCTTTGAATGGTCCCAAGTGAGAAAAGCGGAAATCAAGGTGAGTATTTGCTCCTTCTATATTAAGAGTATATGATTTCTTTTTTTCATAGTTTAGAGGCTGTTGGCAGAAAAAAACCCGGAGATTTATTAGTGCCATTCTGTTTCCCAGAAAGTTAACCACATCTTTTCTGCTTAAGTTAAACAACATTTCTTCATGTTACTGGAAGGGGACAATATTCTTTGAAATTCTCACAGTCACAGCCATACATTGTAAGTAGAAGGACATACATGAAGCAGGATGGATTCAGTTTTTCTTTACAATAAAATATTGGACAAGTTTTAGAAATAACTCAGGGTTCAGAATGAGCCTCAGATTCTACTTCCATGATAATGTAAAATTTCTGGATTTTATCACCTCTTGATTTTAATCAGTATATGGTAAATCCTGAAAAAGGTAGAGAGTGATGTATCCTGAATTAAATTAACTTCATATCTTTAATTTAAAAGTTTAATAGACAGTAACAGTATTTAGTATTTAGGAATACTAAAATTATTTTGGCCATCTCTTAAACCCTCACTGAAAAAACAACGCCTTGCAGGAAAACACTCAGGAACTTTTATGAGCAGGTGAGCTATCCACTGGGTAAGGGAAAGGTTGTGGATGTAGTCCGTCTGGACTTCAGTATGGCCTTTAATATTGCCTCCCACAGCATTCTCCTGGAGAATCTTAGATAGGTGCACTCTTTGATGGATTAAAAACTGTCTGGATGGCTGAGCCCAGAGAGTGGTGGTGAATGGTGCCACAAACAGTTGGTGGCTGGTCACTAGTGAGGTTCCCCAGGGCTCAGTATTGGGGCTGATCCTGTTTAATATCTATATCAAAGATTTGGACAAGAGGATCGAGCGCACCCTCAGTTAGTTCACAGACAACATCACATTGGGCAGGAGTGTCAATCTGCTGGAGGGTAGGAAGACACTGCAGAGGGATCTGGACAGGCTTGATTGATGGGCCAAGACCAGTGGTATGAGTTTTAATAAGGCAAAGTGTTGGGTCCTACAGCTGGGTCACAGCAGGATGACGGAAGAGTGTCTGGAAAGGAGACAGCAGAAAAGGACCTGTGGGTCTTGGTCAGCAGCCAGCTGAACATGAGCCAGCAGTGTTCCCAGGTGGCCAAGAAGGCCAGTGGCTTGCATCTTGGCTTGTATCAAAAATAGCATGGCAAGCAGTGGTAGGGCAGGGATTGCCCCTCTGTACTTGACACTGGTGAGGCTGCATCTCAAGTCCTGTGTTCAGTTCTGGGTCCTTCACTACAAGAAAGATATTGAGATGCTGGAGAGAGTCCAGAGAAGGCCAACAAAGCTAGAGATTAAGTCACATGAGGAGCTGAGGGATATGGTATTGTTTAACCTGAAGAAAAGGCTCTACAACTACCTGAAAGGAGGTTGTAGTGGGGCTGGGATTGGCCTCTTCTCCCAGGCAACTAGAAACAGGACAAGAGGACATAGCCCCAAGCTACACCAGGGGAGGTACAAGTTGGATATCTGGAAATATTCCTTCACTGAAAGGGTGGTTAAGCATTGGAATGGACTGCCCATAGGAAGTCACTATCCCTGGAAGTGTTCAAGAAATGACCAGACATGGCATTTAGTGCTATGGTTTAGTTGGCATGGTAATGATCACTCAAAGGTTTGACTGAATGACCTTGGAGGTCTATGGCAACCTTAATGATTCTGTGATTCTACAGATGTGTAAGAATAGGCTAAACATGGGGTTCTGTGCCTTTCTATTCAGAAAAATGTGTCTCCATATTCTAGACCATTTTCTTTTCAATTCATCACCAGTAATAAGGGAGACAAGACTTCAGCCTATCCCACTGTGTACTGCTGTACTGCACATGGATTGTTCTATAATGAATGGGAAGAAAGTCTGCAGCTGGGGACATGCCTTCTACAGAGCCTAATGTTCCATTAAAATCCAATAGAGGCACATCCCCAGCTGTGCCATACACTACTATCACCTCTGCCATTTTAGCATTACCCTGTATTTGCATCAATAGGTTTCTACATTGAATTCTACCTTTCTGCTAGGAGAGAAGAACCTGGACATCTGATTTGTATGTCACACAGCATGGATACTTCCTTTCTTAGGACTCCCATTTCTAGTTTGCTATTTACACATGTGAAAATTTTATCTCCAGTTCCTCTAGTTTTCAGATTATTATGAACTTATTTTACCAATTTAATATATTTATTTTAATCCTACATCAACATGCTATTGCTCTGTCTTATGCAAAATATATTGCAAACATGACACACCTGACTCAACTCTTCAAGTGTAGTGAAGGGGACTAAAAAGGATATTTAACTTAAATGTTTGGAAGTAATAAAGCTCATTAGCAGATATAGAGTAAATCTGAGAAGTAATTTTTTCTATATATTGTCTGTTAGTTCTATTTACTAATTAAAAGGCTTTAAAAATACCAGTTTAGTTCCAGGCAGTCAAAAGACAGATTTCAAATTTCAGATCATTATTTTTTAAATGTGCATGTATATTGAACAAAAGCACTCATTCTTGATAATAGAGACCTCAATACTAACTGGGTTACAAATTTATGGCTTCGGCCAATTTACAAAAAAATACAAGTAGGTTAATATTTTTTATCATACTTGGCAAAACAGGTAGTTTGTACAAGTATATACAATACCACCAAGTTTTCAACGGTCTGAAAACACAGGCATAACATTAAAAGACATTTCATACGCATGTAATTTTTTTTTTTTTAAGAATAAAAATATTTATGGTGTTATGGGACTACAGAATTCCACTACTACTAGTAAGAATCATTCTGTGTGAACCTGGCAGCCTCTCTGAAAAAAACTCTGTACAAGCATTGAAGCTTCCATCCAAGGCTAAACTGGTATTTCATATTACCCCAAAGAGTGGAAATGTAGTACTTCAGGCAGGACATATGAGGAACTCAATGTATGATTTGTCAATGTCAGTGTGTATGTTGTAGATAAAATCTACAATCAATTTGACTGCTGATGTCTAAGAAAAATAGTTTTTCAGTATTTATATATGCTTTATATATAATTTCTTTGATTTCTTCTCTGTGTACTGAAGGACAATTAACTGATTCTCTTAACTTTAATGTATGAGACTTTTTTGACCCTTACACTCTCTCTCCCCCTTTTCTGCATGTAAAAAACAGAAAAATTTAAAGGCATGGAAATTTGCCATAGCCTAGTAAATCTATTATTATAAAAAAAGAGCTAAATATGCTACTCTATTAGATCAGTTCATAAAGAAAGATAAATTTAGTAAATTCTAACTCAGATGTTCAATAATTTATGATGTATTTTTGTTATGAGCAGGGAAATATTGAATGGTAATGTGCATGGCTCTGCAGCATATATATTCTAAGGTTGCGCAAGTTTACAATGGGTTTTCAACCTGTAACTAAGATGTCTTTTTTGAAAATTAAGGTTTTAAGGTTTTGAAAATTAAGGTTTTAATCATAATGACTGGATTAATTCATACAGGAAGATTAATTTCTCCCAGAAAACACATGCAAAATTACAGTCTTGTAATAACACAAAGTCTTGTTTCCTTCTTTCGTGTAGTTATTCAATCAGACAATACTAACACATTTTTCGCCTTGTTTTTTATGGCTATAGGGTGAGAGGCAGAATTGTCTTTTGTCTCTAGATATCTAAATTATTTCTAGACTTACTTAAAACTGTCCCAAAACTGAAGATCATTAACTCTTTCCCAGAAATAAAGCAAAACATTTACATTTCAGATGAATTAAACTTTCTGTTCACGTTTCTTATTTTCCCACAGAGTAATGCCTTTCCATTCCAATTACCCACATAACTTCAGTATGTATTCATTGGATATTATTATGATTTTCACACCAAACTGAAAATGCCAAAAGTAGCTCAAGTGACCAGTTACAAGGATAACTAGAAAATACTGCTGTACATTATAATGCAGTTTGTGTTTCTAATATAAGGATCACAAAAGGAATAAAAGAATTCTATGAGAAGTAACTAGCTGTTCCCTTAACATTTCCAATCTCATTATACAAAACAGAAGAGACATGGGATTTCAGACCACTTTTTCTGGGAAGCCTGAGTGATGGCTGCTGATTTGAGGTCAGGGAAGTTCTAGCATATGTTTTTGAAAATCATAATAAGGAGGGGACATGATGATCATTCACTCTCTGAGTGACGCAGAGACGACTGGTTTTCACAGTGCTATTTTGTTTAGGTTTCCTCTAGTCTTCCACTCAAACAAGGAACTGCATTGAGGCAAAGGGGAAATGCTTCATGCTAGTTTGTAATCAAGCCTTTGTGGAAGGATTTTTGAGGCTAAGGAATGGCTCCACAGGTTTGTCAATAGGGAAGAAAATGAGAGTACTGGATGTTTTGGGTCAGCCCAGAACGAGATCAAAATAGATTAATACCAAGACTCACAGCCTTTGCAAGTCTGATGAAAAGCCTAGCTGTAGGCATTGAGAAATTTGATTTTTGCACCAGAACCTCAAAAATAAGTGAAGTTTTTAAAGGGCTGAGGAGGATTTCAGATCGTTAGACAATAATATATTTCTTTCTGTCTTGTCTGATGTGCCTACAGAAGTACTAGAGGAGAAATCATTCTATTTTACTGTTGCAGAAAGTAGTGGCATCTGACAGAAAAAACAAAACTAGTTCTGCTCTTAGTGGAGATTATCTGTTTTGGGTAGGCTTTCACAAACTCAGCTTGATACCCAAACTAAAGTAAAAAACAAAAACAGCACACAGAATATAGAATACTTATGAAACTGCACACAAAATCTGAATTTAAAAAAAATCAAACCATGATCACCTTTTTGTTCCTTGAAAGGGAATCTGTTAAGTTATCTGAGGAAATAATGGAGGTATTACAGACCAATTTATGTAGCTTTAAGTGCTGAATTTCTGCTCAACTGGAACATAACATCACCTAAGCAAAAGGTACCCCTAGTCTTGATGGGAAAATTACTCAAATCACTGTCATGTGTATGTACAAGAACAGGTAACATATGCTTTTGTCATATTCTGAAACATAGTGATAATTTCTCTAAAGCTATTTTGCGTGCCAAAACCAGTAAGAAATGTGATTTAACACATTTTTATGTATCTTTCATTTTGTTGCAAATTTTTTCTTTCTGCTTCATGTTCTCAATATGCATAAATGTTGTAGTTAATGAACAGTAGCCACGGTGAAGTTTTAAGTAGAGTAAAATGTTCATTTTGAAGAAGAAATAACAGACCATGGCATTAGCTACATCAAGGTTACGAGGAAATAAGTTCAGTGGTATAGTTTACTTTTATGTGGTTGAAAGAGGCAGATACTACACAACCTTCATAAAAGACACTGAGTGAAAACTTTTTAAGACACTGGAACAGATGGAAACCCTTTCTAAATCATTATGAATTTAAAAAATAACATTTCCTTTAGTTACAAATTACGTTAAAGATGTTAAATAAAAATTTGCATATATCTATATCTATTCAAAGTCAAACAAATATATATTTTTTATTTAATTTCTCTTTTCCCATTTTCTCTGGATTTCATTCTTCCATTAATCAAACAACTATGAACTCACTTTTATTTTTTAGGCAGCTGTAATTGATGTCTACAAGACAATAACAACTCCACATGAGAACCATTAATTGATGTTTGTTATTCCAAATGAAAACTTAAATCAATACATTTCTCTTTGTTGGTAAGGTTTTTAAAAAATCTTACTTGAATATAATAACACATATATCTGGATTATTATAAAAGTAAATTTAAATCTAGTCACAGAATATTAGCATAAGTGGGCAGACACTTCTAGAAATGTCCACTATGATCCTAGCTTAGAGGGCTTAATATGGAGATAACAATATCTGTGGAATTAGATTTTTACATTGAATTCATTCAAGAATGAAATTAAAAGGCAAGAATAGTTTATAATTAATGGTTTAAATAGACTGGGACAAATATAGGAAATTTATATAAATGATAACTATGTGATAGCTTAACCACTAACATTTTAGGTCTTTATCACAATACTGGACCATTTAGATGTCATATGTCGAATAAATCAAAGCATAACAGCCTATGAAAACTGAATTACACATTCATTGAACAGATAAACTTTCTATGTCAAGATTCAAGCAGTTTGGGGACAATAGTACAACTTTCAGCCAAATTTTACTTCTTCCAAAGAAACCCAATGTGCAAAACCATCACTCAGAAAAATTAAGCTACCTTAATTAAAATTCTATAAGAATTTTATAAATCAGAGTATAGCAAATATTAGATAAGAACATTAAAAAAGCACAGAGGACTTAAATAAATATTTCTTTCCTTGAATTTCTTTTCTCCCTGCCTTTCCTGCAAAGATTAAAAGTGCCTCGGGAGACAATACGGAGAAGGTTACATTGCTGAAGTTCATAGCTCTATAGGTTTACACAGTCAAACATTTTTGTTGTGGTGCCTGCTTGTTCAGCACTCATTATATTTTACTTACATACACAGGAAACTTCCAAAGTCCATGTCTTACCTTCCTCAGGGAAAGAATGCCTTCCCTTGTTTCTTTGTCAGTAGATATGGAGAATACTCCAGAGCCATCGCCGTTTATAATTGTGTACTTCATGTCCGCATTTGAACCAGTGTCTGCATCATTTGCTTTGATTTTGCCAACTGCTGATCCAACTTGAGCTGACTCAGGAACATACAGTTGATAATGTTCTGAGGGGAAGGAAAAAGCAAAACAATAACTTGGACATTTTCTAACCAAACCATTATCTGCTTGATACACCTCAGAGTAAATAGAAGAGCATTTCATATGCAAAATTCACAAATAAACTAATTCAAATTCCTGAAAGAATTCAAAACTGAATTGTATTTTACTCGGGATGCCTTCATTCCCTATTCAAAATCCAAGTTACGTCATGTAGGATTTTGGTTTTCACAATTACTACCGCTGTACATCACATAACACAGAAATTAGTTTTGAAGCTTACTTCATATGGGGATTTTTTTATGTTTATATTTTCCATTAAAAAAACACAACAAAAAAACAAAAAACAAAAACAAACAAAAAAAAAAAACCCTCCAAAATTTACAATTTAATGCCTAGTCAAGAGAGTACCTTTGAACCGGGAAATCTTTTTATGTTACAATTTGTTTTTCTGATTCAATTATTTTTGCAACTTTGTATCAACATTTTCAACACATATTTTTTCTAGAGAAAAATGTAATAAGTCTTCATATTTTTCATTTGTTTGTAGTGCTTTTGCTGCAGCACAAAACACTTTGTACAAAAATTTTAATTGCTATCCACAGTAAAAGGAAATTTAAAAAATGGGTACATAAATGTATTACACATTTGCACCCATAAAAAACATTCTTTACATCTATAGCTTCCTTTCAGTGTTTTTATAACCTGTTGGTTTGGTAATTAGAAAATGAAAAATTTTTTAGGATATAATTTTCTTAACTGTCTGTACCTTTTATGAAATCTCCTAAAAGGTGCAAAAGTTCCCGGTGGACAAGAAGATGCCACAAGGAAATAAAAGTGGCAAACAGACACCAGGCATTGCATAAGCCTCAATTTCCATCAGGAAAACAGCTTAAAGATTTTTCTCCAATAATGTTACCACTGTAATACAGCAGGGAGGCTGAAATTGCTCTGCACTGAAAAGAACGGAAGATGTGCACCTACCAACTGCATCCTTACTCCCCACCTAAACAACCCCAATCCAAATGCCTACCTAACACTTCGTGGAGTTTACATTACAGTCTAACCACCAACACAGAAAAGAGAGCAGAATAACTCCCGTTATTACACATCTTCCAAAACTCTACAAATTTTTTTTTATGTTTCTCTTAGTCATTCTGTGATAGAGAGTGCAGTAGTGCAAAACTGAGCTTGCAGGACAGTGGAACTGCAGATTTGAAAGTGGATATATGAAAGCTAACATGCTGATACAGTTTGCAGAGTTTAAACCAGCTAGCATGACTATGGAGGTGCCTGGTAGTATGTAGAAAGGCAAAATTTAAAGTGAATTCAGAGACTAAACCTGAATAATGGCAGAAACCCACTACTGGTTGGATGGATTGAAGAAATTATGAATCTACAGAAGGTGCGATTGGAAAGGGAATAGATGTAATCACAAAAATATAGCTAACTAACTTTACAGACACAGGTTAGAAAACAGATTTTATTATAAATATATAAATCCTTTCACAACAGTTCCTAAATCTATTTGTAGTTTTGAATTTGTTTCGTAATACTAGCCTGTAATACTTATAAAGAAATAGTAGTGTGAGAAGGATGGACAAGTGAACTAAATTCTGTTAGTCCAAAAGGAAAGAAAGGTTTCCTAGGAAAAGAAAAAATAAGTTACCATTCATTAGGGAAATCTCAAGGAAAATAAGAAATGTCCAGCAGAACAAGAGGAAAAGCATGATTTACCATGTAAAAATACAATACCGACACTTATGTAACAAGGTAATTACTTAATTCAAGTAAAACATACAGTTCATACTTTCAGGCAGTTCTTTCATATGCATATAAAAGCCATGTACACAAATCTCCAAATAAATGCTCTGCCATGCTTTGCACTTACAGATGATGTCAACTGATACTTTCATATTGCTGGTTGCTTCATTTCAGGCATAAAATTATCGTAATGGGATATGATTCATCTTGGAATTTACTTACTGTCTTTTTTTTTTTTTACTTATTGCTCTGACTAATGATTTCCAAAAAGGAAAAGATTGAGGCCATTAGGAATATATTATATAATTAAGCCACTTCAGAACTGGATGTGTTATAACACGTGATAGAGTGAACTAACTGGAGACTTACAAATAGTCGAGCTAGTTCAAATATCCCTACACGACACTCCACTCTGCTTTATAATCACACCCCAAGTGTTAGCCATCTGTTTCAAAAAATCATTTTACTGATACCAGCTTCAAACATTCTTAAATACTAAAATTTGAAGCAAAACAAATATTTGAAATTATTTATTATCTGTCACTATTTGTAGAACTGAAATGTTTCAAATATGTAGATGGAACTAAATGAAAACTGTTAAAAGAAACCCCTCTTAGATCATAAGGTCAGAAATGCCTCCCAACAAGTATTTAACCACTGCTTGACAGAGACAGCCTGAAGATGTCTCATAAAGACATGAGCCAAATAGACAAATACAGTAACTACTACCTAAAATCAACAAACATAGAGGATAAAATTCAGCAACATGAAGATATTATAGACATTTATTTAGTCTAGTGGTGGAAATTAGAAATGTTCATACTGAACACTAAATATCTGTAGACTTTTTTGCTAGTAAAAGGAAAGTGGTGACAGTACCAAGCCTGTCTGAGTTCAGTGTTTGGTCAATGTGCTCAGGCACATGATTGTGATTCTTGTGGTATCCTGCAAAGAGCCAGGAGTTGGACTCAATGATCCTGATTGGTCCCTTCCAACTCAGCATATTCTGTGATTCTATGATTCTATGAATGTTTCCTTGGACATTGGATAAAGAAAGTTTGATAGCTCATTATAAAATGTGAGATGTGTATGCTGTAAATTTATGATTCTGTGTTGTAAGCTATGAGTCTGTCTCAACCCTCTAAAAACTTTGTTTGGGATGATAGCAATCCTGAAGATCAGCCTATATAAAAATGTTTCACTAAATCTGCTAAAGTTGAACAGATTGTTCCTATGCTTCCAGCACCACAGACTTCCAGGAGCTGTTGTAAAGCAGAAATTTCTTGGAGATGCTCTGGTTTTTTTCCTAGAGGATCTGTCCAGTTTCTTAAGAGTCAAGAATCCATAGAGTTTGATTTGGTTCTCAATTTTTATAATGTTCACTCAGATGCATTCACTTAGCTCATGAAATTAAGAAATTAGTACTCCTTTCCAGATAATGTACTGTACAGGATAGTCATATGACTTTGCAGGACTTTATACTAATTAAAACATTTTTCAAATGCATATATGTGATCTTCATCTATGGCTTATCTGTCATAACAGTACTGAACAATTTATTTATCTTTAGAACAACTTACTTTCATTTCAGTTAGCCTACAGGCAGTCTGCAATGCTGATTTTCGCTCTCAAAAAAAGTAATTTCCCTGTCTGAATCTCTCAAAAAAAGAACTATGACAGCAGTTATTGAAAATCAATAAGAATATTATTCAACTAATTTTATTAATCTTTTTTTTTTTTTTTGTAATTTTGGCTTACTTTTATGTGTTATCATTTCTTCTTGAACAGTAAGAATTACCTTACTTAACAAAGGAAGGGAGAAGAAGTATAATGCTGAACTAATAGAGAAATAAGGAAGTATTTGGCCTCCTTGCTATTTTTTAATCCAAGGGAGAATTTTCAGCAACATGAGGATAATTACTGCTTGGTGATAAACCAACAGATGCATTCATTTATTCGCCACAGCTCATACACTGATGAGTTGTCTATCTATTAATAAACTGATAAATTCAGAATTTGATTGTCTTAACATAAAATACAGCTGTATCCAAAATGTATATCAAAGTGCTATGTGAAGAAAGTTTTGCTTGAACTTACTAGCCAAATATTCAGTCATGATCCAAATTGATAAAATATGGAGAATAAGGAAACAGTGAGCCAAGCTCAAAATCTGATGATTATGAGAACAAAATTCCAGTTAAAAAGTAGTTGTGCAGGAATCAAAACTGTGGCCAAAAATGTTTAATGACTTAATTAATCACCTGAATGATGGGTTGCATGTGAACAACACCATCTTGGGAAAAACTAGTCAGCATGCTGGAGGGCAGGGCTGCAATCCAAAGGGACCTGGACATGCAGGAAAAATGTGCTGACAGGAACCTCATGACATTCAGTGATGGCACTGGAGGAGGGATAATGCCATTCATTGGTATATCTGAGGCCAGTCACCTGTAAAGCAGTTTTGCAAAAAGGGACCTGAAAAGGACATTTCAACCCTTGAATAGACAAGGCTCTTAGCAACCTGATCTAACTGAACATGTTTTAAGCAGGACTTTAGATCAGATTGCCTTTCCAAGTCTCACATGAACTTAAGATCCTGTAATTTATGAAAGCATGTCCTATGTTTTACTGTCTGCCATCCTTGATAAAACTACGCTGGAGCTACAACTGTGGATTGTGCTCAGCCTTCCTTGGCAGCTTTCTTTGAGAAAGCTATTCTTCATTCACAGAGATGCTTGTTTTCATTAAATGTAATAGATTATTCTGGATTTCTCTTTTGAGACTGCAGTTTTAGAGAAGTCTATTTCTCACAGCATGTCTTGGGTGTTTATCACATCCTCCTTTACTATGTTTATTTTCAATATAATAAATCCAATTTTAGTCCATCATCATTATGAATACAGCAACTTTTATGATTCCAGAAACTCAGTCAATTTTTTTATCTACTGTCTTTGATCTGAACATTCTTTTTAATGCCAACATCTCTTTCATACCACTAAACTCAGAAAGAAACTTTTAAGAGGTATCATTCTTCTTCTCTGCCACAAATGCAATGCTTTTGCACTTTCTTGAAATATTTGAAGTGTAAGTGAAGTTCCTTCTTATTTGCAAGTATGGCACTAAACCAAACTTCAAAACTCAAACCCTTCAAACTTTTGCTTGCCTTGAAACTCTGGAGAACATAGCAATCTTGGGTCAATTTCAGGAAAAAAACCCAAACTGTAGACATTCTTTTTCAATGCAATAGACTCCTTTGGCTGGAACAAGACTTGTGCATCCCCAAGTCCCTGCTTTTCAAATCCCAGTGTAAACCAGGAATTATGTTTCTGATTAAGATTGCAATCAGTGATGGGTTAATATGCCATGATATTTTACCTTTAGAGACAGTACCTAAAAGTTCTTGAGAATTTTCTGTCTAGTTCTAGACAGAAGAGATCAAAAGTGTTCTGACTTCTTGTAAGAAGTGTGATGTTTATGCCACTCATGGGTAAAAGGAGAAACACTAAAAAACTTGGTTTTCCTGGATTTTCAGATTCAGTACTTTCCTTTAACATTGAACACCCAAATACACATTTTCTATGCAAATGACATGGGAAAAACAATATATACACTCAATAATCATCACTAATGAGCAACTTAATGGTTGGCAGTGATCTCTAGTAGTCCCTAGAGCTGTGCTGTGTTGGGCATAATAGCATTTTTCCCCTTCACATTTGCTCCTGGCTGTCACAGTCAGGAGGACGCTTCTGAAAATTGACAGAAATAGAAAGCTGCTAGCTCATATTTACCTGCCCCTCATTCAGTTTCTGATGTGACATTTTTGTCATTTTTAAAGAAAGGTCATGGGACTTAGAGATTTACTTGTGATGATACTCAGTAAAGGCAGAAAATCAGCATTCTGAACACCAACTGTCATCATCATCATCATCATCATCATCATCATCATCATCATCATCATCATCATCATCATCAT
>VWZG01009716.1:288780-313808 GCA_013396735.1 Grallaria varia
CCTTATTAAATAATAAGTTTTCATTACATTTGAAGTGTTTTGTTGTTTTCAATGTTATAATATCTTAAAATGTATAAATTATAACTTGAATATTTAATTTCTTTGATTTCTGAAAAAATATTAATACAGACAAAGAATTATATATACTAATGTACATTTCTGCCTGCCAGTTGGTTTGATGTCCAAACCCTTCCATTCAAAATAAAAGAGGCCAGTTCTTGAAACCTGATATATAGGAAGCCATTTTTGCATCCACTGAGTTTACAGGAAACAGGATATTTTTTCTGCGTTAGCTCTTTTAGATATTACATCTGTTCAAACATGGGCCTTGTCTTTTGCCTTTCTAATAGTTAGGAAATAAACAGAATGATGGATGCAATGAGAATTTTGTGGACCATGAAACCAAACATATTTTATGTAAGTCTGTGTTTCAAAGGCTTTAGGTTTTCATGCCTTTCTGAGGCACAGAAAAAGTATTCATTTCTACAACACTTTTAATAAGCCTACTTACTGTTTGGCCAGATTTTATATAATATTGCCAGGGAGCTTTGTTTTTCCTTGGAGCTTTGCGATCTCTACAATTGTTTATAAATCTTCTAATTCAAATAGCTTAATGCATCTCCTGTGGCTGTACCTATAGCTACTAGTCCATTATGTTCTACAACAGCTCACACAATGTCCGAGACCAGATTACAATATTCTTATTGGCCTTGAGCCATCATGCAAAGGAAAAGCATTTACATTCCAGAGGATTTGTAAATAAATTGTCGACTGAATTCAGAAATCCTACAAGACCCCAGCTAGTGTGTCAGATCAATGTGCACCCAGAGTCGGATCGAAATGAGCCTCCTATTAGTAGTCATATTCAGATACTCAAAGAGTATTCTGGTATATATTCTTCATAGATGCATGTGATAACATTGTTTGACATCAACAACTCACATAACTAGGATAAAGGCAGACTCCATCATAGCTCAACAACAGTGAGAAACAGCTAACCTTTTGACCATCTGCAATATAATAATTGACCTTAAAGGTTTACTTCAGTATAGAGAAAGGAATAGAAGAAAAAAATTGATAGATGTGTATGGAAGCAGCCAAAGGCATGCTGGATTCAATTTTTTAATGCATTACCTTTTGTTTTTATCTACCATAGGAATCGCATAATTCCCTCCTGGGATCAAAATCACACAGTTATTGAAATATACATTCAACAAGAACTGGAGAATAATTGCCATATGACAAGAGCATTCCTTTGTCATCTATCTCACACTTATCCAGTGGTTAACTGAAAGAAGTCTTCTGTGGTTTCAGGATTCTAGCTATGCCATCTCTGTTCTTCATCTGAAAACACTGGAAAATTAAAAAATAACGGTGAATTCAAACACTTCCCAAGCTGCCTTCTCCCCATGAATTTGACTACTAATTGGATTTCACTAATAGCTTCTTGTTTCACTGAAAATCAAAATGATTTTTAAATCAGTTATATGTTGAAATTGTACATACTCTGAGGAAACCTTGGTGGATTGTCGTTGACATCAGTGNTTTTTGGGGTTATGGACAAATCAAAATCGTATTTATTGAATCAATTATTATATTATTAAACAATTAATCCAACTTATATAACATTCCTAGCCCAAAGGTACATTGCAAAAATACCAGTGCTTTACAATACACTCCAAATGCCTAAATAGCTACATAGAAAAACTAACGAATGGGAACTCTTATCATGCTGAATAAGACAATTTTTTAAAACAAAAATCAATTTCTTAATTAAAACATATCTCTTAAAACTATCCAAAAGCTAATTTTTCTTATTTGACAAATCTCAAAAAGTATACTTTTGTATTTGATACATATGATTCATTTAGATTTATGTTCCTAAGAGTGACTTATCTACTAATTACCTGTAAACTAAAAGATAAGCTTTTTATTGGTTTTACTACAGTACAGAAAGAAAACCAAAATTGATTGATATTAAAATTCTATTAATTTTTATCCATCACCATCAGATTTTTTTTTTTCACATTTAGTTAATTATACATGTAGAAGCAAAAATTAAAATAAAAGAAGGAACAGTCAACACTGTAGCCTCAGTTTCAGTTAGGGTACATNGTTCCCCCGGACGGCCCGCCGACCTGCCCAGCCATATCTTTGGCTTGAATGACAACAGAATAATGCTCTCTGGCTTCCCTGTCCATGTTGTGCAAGGCAGTCCTGATGACTCCTGTGAGGGAAAGAAAACAAACAAAGAAACCAAAAGATTAGAATCAGCTTGTTCAAGCAAGAGCATAGGCTGGCCAAAAGCTTTCTTTAAAGAAAAGGTGGAACTAAGCTGCCTTCAGTTGTTTATGTTTTATATANTATCTCTTAAAACTATCCAAAAGCTAATTTTTCTTATTTGACAAATCTCAAAAAGTATACTTTTGTATTTGATACATATGATTCATTTAGATTTATGTTCCTAAGAGTGACTTATCTACTAATTACCTGTAAACTAAAAGATAAGCTTTTTATTGGTTTTACTACAGTACAGAAAGAAAACCAAAATTGATTGATATTAAAATTCTATTAATTTTTATCCATCACCATCAGATTTTTTTTTTTCACATTTAGTTAATTATACATGTAGAAGCAAAAATTAAAATAAAAGAAGGAACAGTCAACACTGTAGCCTTAGTTTCAGTTAGGGTACATTTTCACCTATGATGGTGCCTGTAAATCAGGCACTGCTAATTTCTTTGATCACAGGCTGACAGAAGCATCGTGGAATTCGATAAAGGGAAATGTGAAGTCGTATGTTAGGGAACCAGCACATGCTGTGGACAGACTAGCTGTCTTTAAAATTAGAAATTACCCTTGAGTAACTTCTCTATACTTGGCAAGGGTTTCTATAAATCCCACAAGAAGACAGGAAGTTCATCTAAGAAAGATATTTCCCTGACTAAAACAGTGAGGAAAAAACTGAAAAACAGTCACAGGCTTTTTAAATTTAAACACAGCCCTAACTTTCCCTTGCATTTGTTAGGCAGCAGTGTGACACTGTTAACTGAGTACTTTGCAGCTATGACTCCAACATTTATTCATTTTTACAAGGAAAGGTTAGCAAACAAACAAACAAACAAACCAACCAAACCAAACCAAACCCCATTACATACATTATATATCTCATCCTGTTTCTGGTATTAAGTGAACTTTTACAGAAGTTTGACTATTGTGTCAAAAATCTCATACAACATATGGAAGGCTGTAACTGTTGGAATGGAGTTGAGAAGGAAACACAACTCTGGACCTCTGCCCTCACAAATGGTCATACCTATTTCTATCTCAAGTTATGAGAGATGGTTTTTTGCAACACAGAAGGCTCTCCCAGAACACATTTTGTTCTAACTTTTCTAAATTTACTCACCTCTAAATCACACCAGTTTTGGCAGGGTTTTTAATTTTATTTTTTGGTCACAATTTCTACAGTTTTGGAAAGCACATTTTCCAGTTTGAATTTATCTGCCTTGACCACGTGTGACATGAAACCTACCTACTTTCCAGATAAGATTTTAACACCATCTTTTCTAATTACATTTTCATTTTTTTTATACAGATTACATGCCATTGACAGATTCATCTATTATTGACTAATATATCCAGAGCATCTTCTTCCAATGGTATTGCCAAATTAATGACACCAGAATTACTGTAGAACCATAGAATATCTTAAGGACCAATAAGGATCAGGTCCTACCCTCTACTCCTCATAGGACTAACTAAGACTAAACAATATGTCTTATAAGTAGTTTTATTATACTGTACTATTCAATTTGATTAAGCTTCTCATGCTCTTGTCCACAAAGACATAAACTTCTTCTTCTGCAGTGACAATTCTTCACAACATTTTTCAATCAAGAAATTTTTTCATGATGGTCCTGCATTTATCCTTAAAACATCAGACAAAACTGAGAGAAAAGAACGCTTAGATGAAACATTGATATGTTTGCTGCTGCGGATAGCTCCTTTTCTTTCCTTTCACTCAACACTTCTGGATTTGAGAAAGTCCTGAAAATAAGTTTATTTTTGGCAAGTTTTAGTTCTTTCTCCAGTCTCTTGAAAGTTATTCCTGATACTGAATTGCAGTCAATACCTTTTTTTTTCCCCCCAAGTTTTCTTTAAGATATTTCTATGTTCTGTTGCATCTGACAATGTGTTATGTTGTCTCTTTCAGCATTCTGTGAACAATTTTACTTGAATATAAGAAAAGATAAAACAGAAGGTTCCACTGTAACTGAGACTGTAAAAATCAAGATTTTTAATTCAAGTGCAGACAAATATTAAGAAAATGTCTTCCACAGCTAACTGCCTAACTATGCATTTACTGAAGTATTTAACTATGCACTTACCTATCAGTCTGGTACACTTGAAATAATTTATGTTATTACTTACACAAAATAAGAACTAATTTTAGATTCAGTAACCACTGAATTTTAGTTAGCTTTGCAGTCTAGATGTGCATGATGTCTGAATGGAACTGCCTGAGAATAAAACACAGTCTTTTATAAAGTTTTGAGCTCAAAAGTTTTCTATCTAGTGGGGACAACAAAAAACCAATGAAACTCCACTTTAATGACAAACTAGTTTGTCATGGCCAAGTAAATATTTTTTGTTTGGCTGGAAAATTTCCATTCTGTTGTTGGACCATGAGCCTGGTCACTAGAGATTTGATGAAGGGCCAGTAGGTCATACCAGATCCCCCATATTCTACTTATTCTAGTTTCTTATATATCTGTCTTGACATCATAGCCAATAATGATTCAAATGTAATTTTAAATATCTATTTAATAACTGATTAAATGTGGGATACTACAATTTACTGAGGGATGTGAACTGTTGTAGGTGGTAATTTCATTAATATTATTTTTACTTTTTGAATAAAAGCACTATTTTTATTGCTACTTTGCTCTAGGATATGTATTTAGCTTATTTTACTGTAATAATATTTTGAATATATTGCATATATTAAAATACATTGCAAAATTTAATATTATTCTACCTTGAAAGAGAAAAAAAATACAATTTGTGCACTCTAAGACAGATATTGGGCAAGTCAGCAGACACATTTCTTTTTTCTCAAAACTTCAAAAAAAACTTCACATTTAGAACTCCCAATAGACTTTTACTAATATTCGTGATTCAGTTCAAACTATAACTGTAAACAAAATGTGTAATACAAAGCTTATGGTCATACTCCGCATTCTGAACACTTCTATAGCAAAAATGATTTTAATCTAGGTCTTTGAGTCAGACTGCTTTATATATGTAACATTATGCATTGTGTTCCTATACAGGGACATCACTAGATGCTTCATGGCTAGCATTACAGAAATGACAATTAGTGGCTAATTTTCTTCTCTGGTCATGATTATAGCACAGAAAGACAGCATGCCCTTTCTTATGAGAGATTATCATTGACGTGAAAGACATGAATCCAACATTTAAAGACAATGCTAAAAAAGTTAAAAATTACTGTGAAAAAAAGTATATTTTAAAAAGAAAATAGTAAGAGTTTTTAAAGAAATATGCTAGAATAGCATACATTTGCTATTAAAAGAAGGTAGGGGATTAACCAGAGTGATTGTACTACAATGAATAGGAGAAAAAAAAATTCTATTCAAATTATTATTAGTAAATATAGCTTTCTCTGAAATCTGAGTAACAGACTGAAATGACAAAAAAAAAGTCCTATGCTTAAGCCTCCTAAACTAAGGACTCTGAATAAAGCTTCACTAACTGAATGGAAAACACATCAATTTATGTAGCAATTGCATGGATGCCAAATGTAATCACAGCGCCTTTCCCTGTTTTCATAATGTAAAGCATAATCAAATTAATTAAATTTAGAATTTGCTGCCCTGTCGTCTCCCAGAAAGCAGACAAGAAACTCTAATCTGCCATACATAAGTGCTGTAATCAAAGGAGTATTCGTTATAAAAATATCATTTCAAACAGCCACCCTATTTGAGCAGGAAGCTCTCATTTCTTTCTCTTGCCAATAGTTAAAGCGTAAGTAGATGTTTGCCCGGTTTTCCACCTCTGGTTCAGTTAGTATGGTTCACAGTTAGTTTCTAAGTACATTTCTCTCAGCCTCATGTAGGCTGGCTTAACCATCAGGCCATTATTATCAGGGATGATTTTCTCCTGAAGTGTTTCACTTGTCCCATTGTCTTCATTTGCCGCTACTTCCAAATTGCTGGGGTATGAAAGGGATATTTTCTGTGTTTGGTGGTAGGGAATTGTTGGTTTATTCCCCTGTGAGTGCTGCCATTCCTGAGAACCTCTGTGGGGGTTGGACCATAAACCTGAGTTTACAGGCACAACTCCAGTTGTGCCTTGCAGGCTTTGTAGCTGCATCTTGAAGTAGGGTGTAGAAATAGTTTTTTCTGTGTTTAAAAGTAGCAGAGTGACAGAAATCAGTCAGCAGAAATGGAAAAGAATACAACACTGCTGTCATAGTAATAATTAAGTAAAATACAGAGTCATTAGATTAATTTAGACCCAGTAAAATAAACAGCATTGACTCTTCAAGTATTTCCTAGTCCAAGAAAATCAGCTTGAGTAACCATCTACACAAAACAGGCACGAAATGGACTATAAGGAAACAAGTGGTCTTCAGTTTCCAAAAGTATTTTCAGATTCTGTAAAGGAAGTTGGGAAGGGATGGAGCAGGAAAACCACCACTTGGGAGCCTGAGAGGTGGGCAGTAGAGTCACTGGAAGCCAGAAACCTCACTATTTTCTCTTCTGTTTAACAAAATCAGTACTTCCCCCTCCAAAGACATTACTACTGATCACATTACATGACTTAACACCTAATTAGGTACAGTGTTTGTAATAATTCAAATCATTAAATTTTAGTTTCTCTTTTAAGCAACAATCTGCATGTTGGAAATAAATCTATGCATACCTTGGACTTTTATAATTTATGTAACCTGATGCATCCACAGTAGAAATAAATTCTTTCAAAATTCTAGGATACTCAAGTTTAATGGTTAATTCTTCATCTAGCAGATTCACAGTTAATGGCTAAATGGGACCACCAGATCTCCTGTAGAACTCAGGCCATTAATTGAATTAGCACTGGACTGAACCTAGTCATTTGATTTTGGCTAAAGCAAGTCCTCCTGAAAGCATGTAATTTTGAACTGGAGTAATAAAGAGGTAAAAAATACTACATATTTTCTTGACTGAATATTCCATTCATTCATCATAAAGTCAAAAGTCTGCCCTTTATTTGATAATGTGCACTTTCAATTTCAAACTGTTGACTATTGTTTCCCTCTTAGACTGTTAGTTCACAGTATAGCTCCTTGTAAAGGAACTACTATATTCTCATGAAGCTAGCCTTTCTTATAAATTAAATACTAAAAACTTTTCAGCTGACAGCCTTTTCTCCCACTCATAGTGTTATTTCCTCTTTTCAGTTTTCAAAACTTTTTTTAAAAATACAGAGAAATAAAATTAATTTTTGTGTCATCTAAAAATTCCTTTCATGGCAATTCCTCCCAGGTAGCCAGTTCACAGCCATTTAATATGTGCTTTGTTGCTACTACTTACTGCCATATCTATTTAACTAGAATGGCATGCGACATGGAAATTATCTTTTACAATATAACTTGCCATTTCATACAACAAAGAAATCATGCTTGTTTAGCATGACCTGTTTCCCAGAAAACCACATGGAAAGCCAAGATTGCTTTTTTTTTTTTTTTTTTTTTAGTGGTGGCTAAATTTTTACTCAGCTCCTCTGTTTTCCGTAAGCCAGCATCGTGTTACAGATTTCTTTAGCTTGGTCTTTCAGGAAACTGACACACATCTACATTCTGCAAATTTCCTTATCTACTTCTTTGTTCAGGGAGAATCTACTCCCTTTCCTAGTTTTGGGACTTGACAACAATTAGAGTTGTCCCATAAATCTAAATTCAGTTTCTAAAATAGTCAACATTTCAGGGTGAAAAAGGGGAAATTATGCTTTTGTTTAAAATTTTTTTTGATGTGTAGATTCTGAAAAGACTTCAAAAAGGGGTTAATTCCTGAGAAACTGCTTATCAATATGTCTTGAAACTGTGCAAGTAGTTTCTTCTGAAGTACAAATTGCACATAAGTTCCTATGACTTTTCAGACAGCAAAACAGAGTTAAGTGTTCTTTCAAACAAACCTCCTACCTGAGTAGTGTTGACCTCTTTTAAAATTGTGGGAGATGCAGTATGGAGGAGTAGAAGAAAGTCTTAAAAACAGACTTTAAATAAAAATATTCTTGTGTCTAGTAGGAACATGGCAGTATATACTAGTTCTCTGCATAACTGTGCATGATGAAATAATTTCATTTTAACAGAAGACACTTCAGTGGCTTTGCATAGACTCATGAATCCTTGAATTTGAATCTGAATTAGTGTCATTTCTACAGTTCTGAAGAAAAATGTGGTTAGGAGCAAACAGGGCTCAATGGCCAGATTCTCCAGCTTGAGCAAAACACTCTGATGTATTCCTGTTAATGCAGTAGACATGTGTCTCAGCTACAGCTGCGTGAGGCAAGCCTGTAGAAAAATGATGCTATTGCCATGTTGGAAATGTATATTTCTTTTTTGACAATCCACTTAAAAATGTATTTAAAAAGCAAAGAAGGATCTGTACCCCAATGGGGGATGGGGAAGAATACTCAAAGACGGTTAAAAAGTGAATGCTGGTTATATAAATATATAAAGTATTTGGTCAAGTTAGCTATGAAACATACCTAGACACAGATATATGTGACTAATATATATCTTAATGCCATTTAGATGTTAAGGACTTCTCCACAACAGTTTACATGTGAGGTAGGCAAGCAGAAGAACCAAATAAATGACATCAGTGTGAAGGCAAGGGCAAAGAACGTTGAAGGAGATGAAATTACTCATTAAGTGCAATTTCCTCAGATATAAACTTCTTATAGGTATATTTAATCCTTGGTGAGAAGGAACAACCTTATGACACGTGATGAAGAAAACAAGTAAAAAGGGGATGCATTCAGTAACCTCTGAGCATAGCAGATAGGAATTAAGTACATGAGTCTTCCCAAAGGAAATGCAATTTGACAAGAAAGCTTAAAACTATCTGAAAACTAACTGCTTACATTCACAAGCTTGGAAATACTGCTCTCTTAAAATAGAATTGACAGCCAGTATTGAACATTTCTTCTTGTAATGTCACATACCTTCTGACCTACATAGAAAAGTATTTAATCTATAACTTGAAGGAAAATGACAAATGAAGACACAGCTGGGTTAAAGCTGCTAATATTTCACTCATAATATAAAGCTCCTTATTATTTCCTTCATAATGAGAGAAAATAAAGACGGAGCCACAGACCTGACTTTGTATTTCTTGCCGACTATTATTATACAAATTGAACTTTTTAGTCTTTAATAAGTACATAATAATGTATCTAAATAATTGAAGATAATTAACATAGTTGCCTAATATGTTAAATAATACTTTGGTTTCTTTTCAAAGTTGATCATCTTGTTAAGAGGTCAAGAAGAGAGAAAATGACTATAAGCATAGCCCTCCCCTTTCAAATAGGTGCAAAATAGAGTCCAGCTAATTAAAAAACTGAATGCAACGTAGAGTCTTTAAAAGATTCCACATTTGGACAAAATTTCATGTGCTTACTAATGTAATTACAATTGACTGACAAGGCCAAGACGCGTAATTCAATAATCTGCTAGTGAGAAAGCTTGCTGAGCCAACAGACCAAGCATTTACATAGAGGTTGTGTTCTTTTCTGCCTGTGATGCTTACCCATTACATACCCACGAGGATTCTACTGAACTGCAATGCTTTATTGATCCATGCCTAACATGCCAAGGACGTTATTGAAGTATGGCATAATTTATAATTGTTGTAAGTCATTTAGAGTGCAACCTTACTGAGAGCTTCAATATGCTTATTTGTAAACTGTGAATCAAACTCAATGAGAGTGGTGTCAATATGGAAATGTGAAAATTTTTTTATGTATCCTAGGTACTTGAATTACAATGAAACCAATTCTGCTTGACATGTTATGACAGTGGCCATGCAAGCTAATGTCTGTTCAAAACAAAATTGTTAAATACAATCAGCAGAATACCACCCTCCCCCCCCCAAAAAAAACCCAAACAAAACAAAACAAAAACTTAATTGTGGAAAGTGCTTTAGCGTGAGATTTAGTGTGTCAGAGTGTAAATACACATACATGTATATAGATGCATATATGCTACAACAACTATGAGTAATTGCTTTCCTTAAAGGTCCGTTAAAGAAAAATTCTAGAAACAAAGCATTATCACAATACTTACTATAAAAGACAAAATTAATGAACAAAAAATGTATAAAATTAACTGAAATCTTGATACTTGTATAAAAAAAAAATCAACCTATTCACAGAATAAAAAATAGTTCAAATTCTGCATAAGAGAAAAAATATCTAAGAACTGTGCTCTGGATAAATGGAATGCTGACCAAGGAACCATGGTAGATAACAAAGATATTTTTTAATGCTTAAAATGTGTCTGTGGCAGCATTAAGTGAACAACAATTTTTGTAACTTTCTGATGTACGCAAAAATGTTGAAGATGTTATATAGATAACAGTTAAACAAATCTTATTTTAGAACTTACATGTTCACAAATGTTATTTTTTTTCTTAAACCCAACATCCACAAAATCTTTGTGTATTAGGTGACATAATAGGTAACTATTGACTTCTGCTGAGATTCAATCAGAATTTATTGACTTAAGAGTTAGATATTGATCTAGTCAGAGAAAAGATTAATCTCTACCTGGAAATACAGTAAATCTTACAGTCGGCTGAAAACAGAAGTCTTTGTTGTTCTTTTGTTACTTGTACAGTGCTATCAAGAAAATGACTACTGAATTATTGGTGTAGCTTGCTGAAAAGAGGCACCACCACACTACAACGAATTAAAAAGCTTCACAGTATGGTCACATAAAACATAAAATACGACCACTGCAGAAGACAACTCAATTTTATAAAGTTCTCATTTCAATTTGAGTGAATACATTATTCAGCAAGGTGTTCAGTCTGCTGCACATATTACTATTGATTTGAAAAAAGCATATTTGAAATTTTTCTGAATTTAGACAAAACACAAATTTGAAAATACAAGCTGTGACTCTTGAAAGATCTTACTGGAGCAAGCCTTACTTAGGAATAAGTACACAAGTATCATTATTTTACACAGCACATGTTAATAAATTCTGTGGGGGGGAAGGAAGGAAGGAAGGGAGAAAGGCAGGAAGGGAGGGAGGCAGGCAGGCAGGCAGGCAGGAAGAAAGGGAGGAAGGACCTTCAGGTTTCAATTTTTCCTCTAAAAATATAAGAAAACTTACCAACTTAGAACTCAATTTCCTCAATCATCACCAGATTAATAAACTACAGTAATCTACATGACTATGTACACAGTATTTTTATATTTGTAGAATAAATGTACAAATATGCCTTTTCAAAATCACCTTAAGACACCAATTTGTTTAAAAATTAAACAACATAACATACTCTAATTTCAAACTTGCACTGAACCAACATTAGCTGTTTAAATCTAGAAAATGTCCAAGTTTTTTTACTGAATGGAATGACATGCCAAAATATTTTTGTATAAAATTGAAACTTATTTGCCCAGTGTTTTCTTTGTATATGTCTGTAGAGGAACTCCTGCCTCTAAATTTAATCTACAATAACAAGCTGTGTATGTGCTGCTCTGTTGTCTAAATCTCTAGAATAACCTGAAGTAACACCAAACGACATAGCTAACAAAATTTACATGTACCCACATATACAGCATCTGATATATAAATAAAAATGATCATCTCATGTACCAGGCAAGAACATAAATAATCCATGGTATCAAGAAGCCAGACATACGAAACCCCAAACAGGATGGATAGGGGTTTTTCTAGTGCAGATAATGCAGCTATTATGGCCTGCCATGTTTGGAACCGTCAAATGTTTTTCTTGTCCACCCTTCTTAAGGTCTCCTTAAAGTACATACATGATGAAGGGGAGCAGGACCTCATATTGTCAATCTTCATATGGTGTAAGTCCAGATGCTTCAAGATAATGAAGTTATGCGGATTGACACTGGTAAAGAATCTTATCTTTTATTTTTAGGCAAAAAGCTTCTTACTATGATTAGGACTAAGTTGTCACTCTGGTAATCTAGTTGATGAGTTTTCAGTCTGCAGGTGTTATGAGCAACTTTGCTGCTACAGCTCCTGAGAATCTGGAAAATAACTACATTTTGTTTATATTATAATGTTTATAAATCACAGTTGAAGAGTAAATATATATATATATTTGATTCAGTCTTTTGTGGTGAGGAATTGGATACACAGACAGCATGCCTGTTTGGGCCATTTGCTTCCTCTTAGGAACAGGAAATTGAATTTGAATTTCTCTACCTCTGCTTGCAATCCTACATTTTCTTTTATGTTTAAATTTTATATTGTCCAGAGTTTTTCACCATCTTGTCTTATTGGAGAACATACAAGTGAAACCTATTATCTGCTATAGGGTCACAGTGATGCTCAAATATACAACACACAATAATTACAGAGAGAAGCTTTGTGAGTGGTGTATTTCTACTAATGAAACTTTCATGGAAAAATTTAGAACTGCATCTTCTGAGAAAAGCTTAAAGTAAACCAATAGTGTGAGTGGGGGGGAAAAAAATTGACCTCCTAAAGTTCAGCTACTGCAAATTAATCCAAATACTGAAATTTAAATAGATCTAAGTCAGGGGATGCCTACAAAGAACTACGATTTCCCTGGATCTAGGATAGTTATTTGTAAAACTTAGTTGTGGTTACTCACAGGAAAGTGAAAATTAAAATGAAACATGTGTATTTTAAGGAATTTCATATTTGAACAAATGATATGGCTATTTTCTGCTGTACTTGAGTAGCTCTGCTGTTTATGAAAAATAATAACCTCTAATGACCATAAAGTGACAATGGTGTACAGTAACTGTTTTAGCACGAGTAAGACCAGCCATTTATGTTAACAATATTTTCTTAATTTTGATTAGAAACTCTCCTACACTTGTAAAATTCACTTTTAGTGAGGAACATTTTCCTGTGTATGGGACAATCTACAGCTTGAACTCAGAGGATATATTGTCCTTAAAAACTTCTTTTAAATACTTTCAAAGACTTAGCAAGAGTTGTATTCTCATTGTTAGGAGACCGAAAGGTAAACCTTAAAAATACATTTTGTTATGCATAAAACTTTCACACGGCAATCCATAACAGTGATAAAATTTCACTTGGTGTTTTTATGAACTGCGTTGCAGAAGCCATTTACAGAAAGACTGGAGTACAGACTTTTATTACCCTTTTTAAAAGATTTCATTTATCAAAGGACAATGACATATATATCCTCAAAATCTTGAGATAATTTAAGGGTTTGTACATGCATAGTTTGCAAAGGACACAGCTATACTGTTCTGCTTTGAACAAGTTTGGGGTTTTTTAATATATTAGAAATTTCTAAAAGCTGTCTCAAAGCTTTAAGTCTTCTATTTTCGTCCTAATTCTGAAAAACACAAAGCCCTAACAAATAATTTTCTTTACATGATGATGATGATGATAGATAAAAGCTGCAATTTTCAACCATAAATGCCTGAAAACAGTAATTTAAAAACAAGGCGTGCAATTAAGCATGCCTACTTATCCCTGAGAAATCAGCCCTAACCCTGAGGAATGAAATTTCCCAGCATTGTCTTCACCCTTAGTTTCTACCATCTATACAAGTAATTTTTAGAAGAATAAAAGGGACATGTTTGAAGATTCAGTCTTGCTGTGTAAATCAGGGGACAGTGATTAGATTAAGGAGAAATACGGGTTTGGTCATTTATTATGTCCTGGATAATGCTACAACTTACTAACTATTGATAATACATGACTGCATAAATAACATTGACCAAGTAGCAGAACATTTAGGACCACAGTCCAAACAGTCCTGTGTTGGCCCATCATTTGTCAGTCAGTTCATATTCCCCGCCAGTTCAAGGTGAGAATCATACACAGGGACTCCTGTGTCCTAGGGACTGAATGAACGCACATTAGTACAATATGCTTCTATGTGCAACAAGAATACTGCCTATAGTATAGAAATGCAAAAGCTATTAATAACTTTTCAAAAAAGGACTCATCCAAAAAAAAAAAAGGAAGAGAGAAAGAAAATACAAGAAGGATATTCCATGTTCTTTTCACGCTGTGTGTGCACATATGTGTGTGCACATATATGTTCAGTTGTGTCCTCCACCCTTTTTTAAATTGGGGAAAGAAAGGTTATGAAAGGAATATATTTATTATACAATATTCTAACCTCCAATTTTCAAATTAGAATCTTACACTGAAAAGAATGTTGCAAAACTTAGAAAAAACTTATAAAGAACAGATTTCTAATCAGGGTTTCTATCCATCCTGGGTTTTTTCAAGGTGTATTCTGTTACCTCTCCGAAATATAATTGTGACAGGCTTTAAGAATGTTCTGCATTTTTCCAATACACAGAAAATCTAACCTGCTGATGCTTCCAGTGATATGTCCTATGCATTTCACTTTGAATTTGCTACATCTGTATTAAACAGACAATAGATACCTCCACAGTGAGTTTCATGCATCCAAGGAGTATTGAGATTTTCCACTATAAATTCAGTCTTTACATGCTCCATAGTTTGATACCTGCTGAAAGCAATGAACTTACTGACCACTGCTCAGAGCAACTACAGTTTGTATATGTAGGTGTCTAGTACAGAAATGGCACAGAAAAACGAGACTTCTTCCTCAACTGTGTTTACTGGCTCCTAGTATTTCTATGTTTTTTTCTTTACCTACTTTCCCAGTCATGCAGCCCATTCATTCAAAGACAGCTCAAAAGCAAGTATATTCATTCCAGGCTAGGCTAATCTTGCATCTTGAGAGAATACTCATTTAGTTAATTTAGCAGCTCTTGATTAATTTTCGTCTGTTATGTTATAGACTTAAAAAATAATAGAAAAATCTGAATTTCACATTTTTTAATGAAAATTACATTTTTCCAGAAAAAAATAAAAAGAAAATTAGTTTCAGTCTTCCTCTGAGCTAAGGAATGAGTATTTCACCATGAACATCACTCTAAAAACAATGAAAAAAAATTGCCTCTATTATTCTCCCTCCAATACATTTGCTGCCTTGAATTAATCTTTAATTTCTATGTGAATACAATCTATCAGTTTCAAACACCAAATCTTAGTGCTGTAAATGGATGTACCTAAGTAAAAAATAAGAGAATCACAGAGAAACAAGTCCTCCTGTCCTAAGGAAGGATAAATTATATTTGAAGCATTATTGACACATGTTGATCTAACATGTTTTAAAGACATTATTTCACAAAAAAATGACATTTCTTAACAGGCAATGCATTCCAGTGTTTTAAAAATCTCATAATTTTTTCTAATGACTAGGTTGAACCTTTATGGTTACCGTACAAGTTCATTGCTTCTTGTTCTGTCTTTCTTAAAACTGAAATTCAGTAAGATATAGATGGGCTAAAGTACACATCACTGACAATAAATATATTTTGGGGGTTTTCTGTTTGTTTGTTTAATTATATATTTTCATTTTTACTTAAACAGACATTCAGACAGATCATTATAAGCAGAATGCAAGATAAAATACCTTAATAAGAAATCTATGTATAAACATGCTACTGTAGGATAGTATTAATCTCTTTTTAAAAAATTATTTAATAAGAAGACAAGACAATTTGATACCTTATTTTACAGTCCACTATCTGTATTTCACCCTTTTCACGGAGGTGTTAACTGACAAGAGTTTACTGAACCATACATTACTGTGTCACATACAGCTTTTGAGCAATATTGAAATAATTTTCCAGACCACTGGGTGCATTCCCAGCTTAAAAGACTTAGATGCTCATAGTAATGCAGAGATAATTTAAACAAGTACACGCAGGTGCAAACCTGTCAAATGGCAAAACACTGGAAGGATAATGGGTTTTCAGTCATCTCTTATAATCCTAATAATGAATGCAATGTTTGTGTTTGGTATATATTTCTCCCGAGCAGCACGCAATAACAGAGTATTTGTGAAGAAAAAAGAATGGAACCAAATTCTGATTAAACAAACTGACTTCAGAAGGAATTCTGAAGTGACATGAAGGAGGAGTTATCACACTTTTCAAGTCTAAATGAAATGGCTTCTCTGGCATTGTGATAAATTACCAGACTTGCTAGAGTTGCTTAAAGTCAGTGATGAATTGGTGAGGCTGGTTGAGAAAAACATGAGCTGGGTACCTTGCTGATCTTGCACCAGGCTTGAACCAGGCCTAACGTCAGAGAGATGTCTCATGGCCTGATGTTGTCTCTCTGAGGCACAGAACACCTGCATCTCTGTACAGCCAACAGCTTCACTGCCCCTTCACTGGGCTTAACAGTCCTTGTTGTAAATCTGGTCTTTCAAGGAGTTAAGAAGGCTCACAAAGACACTCTAGCAAAGGTCAGACAGCCACTACTGCTGCCTCAGTGGGTGGAGGAAGACAAAAGTGTTTATTTTACCTTTGTATGAAGTATAAATTCTGACTGAAAGCAACCAAAACCCTCATTAAGCCCTATTTACATATTAACTTCCACACCTCTTACAAGGCAAATGAAGATAAAAGAGAACATGTATGACCACAGCCATCAAAACTCAGTCTATAATATGTGATTGTTCCATCCCTTTCGGATGGGCCAAAAATTATAATATAAAAGAGGGGGTTCAAGGCAAAAAGACAGAGAAGGGGAAAAATAACATCAGTGCTTGCTTAGTATCAGCTGATGGACTGTGTTTTCTCTCCCTTTTCCCTGAAGGAACACTTTTGGGTGAGCTTTGTCCCTCCAGCTGCACTGAAGCAGACCCAGGAATACTTTTTACATATATGTACATATATATATATATGTATGTGTGTGTGTGTATATACATACATGACCTCTGTTATTATACTTTTTGACATATATATATATATGTATGTGTGTGTGTGTATATACATATATGACCTCTGTTATTATACTTTTTCTGTCTCAACACATGTAACACACTGTAGTTTGTGCATTTATCATCAGCCATCCTAAACATGCTGTTCTGTTGCTTCCATAAACTGCCCTACTCATGAATCTGGATTCTGTTTTCTCACTGAACGTGGGACAGACCTATGGTATCAAATTGGCAAACTGCACTAATTGTAAATCAGTGATTGTACAAATTCTTGTTGTATGCAACCAGACCTGTAGAGATAAAACTGCACTATTTGTGAATCTGTGCTTGTGAAAGTTCTCACTGAACTCTACTAGACTCATAGTGCCGCATTGGCTATATTCAGAAATAAAGCCCAGCTGCAGCCAGCGCCTCTGATCACTGAGGACCAGCTGGCATGCAAGGATTTTATTTTCTGCTGCATTACTATACCCTTAATAGAGAGGTATAAACCATATGGCTATTTTACATGTATAAATGAATAAGGAACTCAACTAGAAATGACAAGCATTTGTTTCTTGCACAATAATGGCTTTGCGCCATTATCTCTATTCATCTCTGCAGTGATTCAAAACTTGAAAAGGAAATGTCATGTCTTGAAATGTACTTATGAAGAAATGAAACAGCAGAGCTCAACTTTGTGTGTGTCTGAAACAATGTGATGCCTTCCCAAATGCATAACTCCAAAGATTTCTCAGAGAGAACACCTACTTAGGCCTTCAAGACGAAGGGAATAACAGATTCCCTCAAATTTCTGAAGACATCCATAATTCATGTGCAAAATATCATAATCATTATTTTGCAAAAGATATCACAGCAAGTGAAACAATGAAAATGTTAGGCAGAAGCCTTAGTTTGAGACTTCCAAAACAATTCTTAAAAAAATTAAAAACCCACATAAAACAAACACAAGTTTTGAATGATTGTAGCCATTACTCCCTTGTTTGGTACTATGCTTTCTGCTACCTGGTGGAAAAGGACCAAAAGTGGCCAGCAGGTTTAGGAGAGGGATTGTCATCCTGTACTTGGCACTGGTGAGGCTGCATCTCAAGTACCATCATGAGTTCGGGGCCCTTCACTACAAGAAGCACATTGAGATGCTGAAGCATGTACAGTGAAGGGCAGCAAAGCTGGTGGAGGGTCTGGAGCACAAGGTCCATGAGGAGCGGCTGAGGGAGCTGAGGATGTTTAGCCTGGAGAAAAGGCGGGTCAGGGGAGACCTTACTGCTCTCTACAGCTACCTTAAAGGATGTTGTCGCCAGCTGGGGGCTGCCTCATCTCCCAGGTAACAAGTGACAGGACAAGAGAAAATGGCCTTACGTTCAAGAAAGGAGGTTTAGTTTAGGAACAGAATTAGGAATGATTTCTCTACTGAATGGGTTTTAAAGCATTGGAACACCCTGCCCAGGGAAGCGGTTAAGTCACCATCTCTGAAGGTATTTAGAAGATGTGCAAATGTTGCACTGAGGGACATGATTTAGTGCTAGGTTAATGGTTGAACTCAGTGATCCTGGAGACCTTTTCCAATCCAAAGAATTCTATGTATATTTCCATTTTATTAAACTGTGCTATTTAGAAGAAGCAGGACTAAACAGTGCTACAAAAGAACAGACCTGTGTGTTAGTACAATGCTGCATCCATCACATCACTTTACTATTCTTTCTAAGCCAGGCATTTAGATGATACAACAGAACCTGATTACAGTTTCAGCATAGTCCCCCACATCCAGCGTATAGGTTCTGTCCAGTTTGCAAGTATTCTGTATTTTCCAAAGAAAATGATCTGCTTATTGTAGGAAAGAAGAAAAAAACAAAAACAACAAAATACCCCTGCAATTTGTTTGAACATGCAGGAAAAAAAATCCCCCTTCTCCACAATGATTTGTGCTCTGAAATGGCAAACTGATGGTGCCCATGTTAAGAGTGAAAACACTTCAGTTTAAAGTATTTTTAATTATAATTTTGCATTGACTGTGTTGAGAAAATGTAAAATACTGTACAAATCTCTGAAAACTAAAGTAAGCAGTGAAGTTGCTCATTTTGACTCCTACTAACAACTTCTAATTTATGGGTTCAACTATCATTTTTCAGGCATTTTATCTTTCCAATGTCATATAACATAATATGTGAAACTGGGAAAGATAAAATGCCTGATTAATACATTTAAAGAAACCTGTTTTGAAATCTCTGAGTAAAGGAAGAGGAAAAAGTAGAAAACAGTGACAGGTAGGGACTTTGTATATCTCGTAATTCACATTATAAAAGTCTGAGAACCTGTCTAGCTCTAACTATGGATCCTTAAATGTTTCAAAAAATAATGGCCTATTTCTAAGGAATAATGTAAAGGTTAAAGTTTAAAAATAATTAATATAATGAAATTCTGAATTACCCAGTGTTATGCTCTATTTAGTATGTGCTGCAATAAAATTTCTGTCAATAAATTAAAGGGAAAGGGCAGCCTTAAAAAGGGAAGTTTTATGTTCTCTTTTGATGCAAATGCATATGAATTGTGCATCACATTACTACAACGTATTTACAATCTGATAGGAAAAAAACCCATGTGATATTGTTCAGTTACAAATCCCATTTTTTTGGCTAAAACATCATTCTTTGGTGCCACACAGTTCTTGATTTTACTCTTTCAAAGAAAAATTGTTGCTGATTTCAGATATGATGCCCAACTTATTTTGCATTTGAACAGATGTCCATGTGAAACATACTGTATTTCTCAGTAGCTTTTCACAACTATGAACATAGACCTTGTGACTTATGGCCTTCTGGACCATATGGCTTCCCTTAGAAAATAAGAATTTAATTCCTGTTCCATAAACCATAATTGCAAAATACAAATTGAGCGCTCCTCTATTAAATTTCATTATTTTCTCAGTAGAAAAACAATACAAAAAAAAGTTTGTTCCCAGATTTGGAGAGGTTTCAATTATTCTTTTTTTTTTTTTTTAAACATTTATATTTATTCTCAACTATGGAAGCATGTTTGCATTATGTCATTAGCTAGATATGTTGGAAGTTGTGAAAACATTAGTTACAGTACTTCAGTTACTGGCGAGTATGCCTTTATGGACACTGAAAGACATGGGGAAAAAACATATCTTGGTAAGACTCTTGATGTTATGTATGATATACATCAAATATATTTTAAAAATGTTTTTCATTGTCTGTAGAAGTTTGAAACAGCAAAATATGTCCCTGTTCAGAGTCAGAATGAAAGTAAAACAGATTCAGGATTCTTTATGAGAAAAAAAATAAATTATAAATATCACTAATATTGAAGGTGTTCATTTTAAGTTCTTTTTTGAGTTGAATTCCCACTTATTAAAAAAACCAAAACCAACCAACCAAACAAACAAAACCAAAAAAACTTCTCTTACATTTCAAAGACTGTTGATAAAAAACCAAAATCAACTTTACAAATTATTTTAATTTCAGGAATCCAGGCTTTTCAAAAAAGAATATATTTTTTACCAGAATCATTGTCCATTGTGACAGAAAACTGCATATTCAAAAGCATGAAGGGGATTTTTTTCAGTCACAAAATTCTTGTTTTTATATCTTGATGACTTTGTGAGAAAAAACCATGCATGTGTGTAACTAAAGTGCTTGAGTATTGCAATTTCCTGCCAGAGGTGACTGTTGGCAGCTTTTCAGGTTTTTTTATAGTTGCTACAGAATACAGGATGTTGCCTTGAAAAACTGTTCAATCATCATGCCTGTCTTTCAGGCTGGCTGTCTAGAAGGTGGTAGAATAACTTTATATTGTTAAAGTTATTTTGTGTTAAAAGCCTTTGCTAGCATAGCCCCTAGCAATCTGTCAGAATTCCTACTTGAGTTGTGGCCTGAGAAGTAACTAAGCTTATATAACCTTGCTCTGTACAGATTGTAACTGAATCTCCTACTTTATAACAAAAGGTGATTTTATCTGTGCTGACATATTTCCTTAGGTTTATCACTCTTATCATTTCCACTTCCATTCATTCCCTTCCCATCTTACAATTATAATAATTTTCATTATCAACCACAGCATTTCTCAATAAGCGTTCTCTGACACTGAAGTGTCCCAATTGCCAGTTTTGCTTAGCTTTCAAATGGTTTGGTAAAACAGTAGAATCATAAAATAATTTGGCTTGTAAGGGACCTTTAAAAGCCATATAGTCCGACCCCTCTGCAACAAGCAGAGAGATCTTCAGCTAGATCAGGCTGCTCAGAGCCTCCTCCAACCTGACCTTGAATGTTACCAGGAATGAAGCATGCACCACCTCTCTGAGCAACCTGCTCCAGTGTTTCACCACCCTCACTGTAAAAAATTTCTTCCTTATATTCAGCCTGAATCTCTCACTTTCATTGCCCCTTGTCCTATCATAACCATCTGGTCATCCTGGAGCCTCCTCTTCTCCAGGCTGAACACTCTCAACTATCTTAGCATTTCCTCACAAGAGGGGTGCTCCATCTCTCTGACTATCTTGGTGGCCCTCCTTTGAACTCATTCTAACAGGTCCATGTCCTTCCTGTGCTGGGGACCCCAGAGCTGGGTGCAGTACAGCAGCTGGAGTCACACCAGAGCAGAGCAGAGAAGTATTACCTTCCCTGACCTGCTGGACAAGGATATGGTTGGCTTTCTGGGCTGTGAGGGCACGTTGCCAGCTCAGGTCCAGCTTTTCATCCACCAGTACTCCCAGTTAGGGATGAGTGGTCAGTATTTTTCTTGCTAGAGATGAGATATAATAGAAATAGCATTGGAACATGAAGGATTGCAGAAATATCAATTTAGAACAAGTTAGTTTTGCAGCTAGATCCTATTACTGTCCCTGATAACAAACACACTTAAAAGCCAGAGGTCCAAGACACAGTTAAAACCAAGGTTTGTGCAATACCTTTCAAAGTGACTCTATCAGGAATAAATTCAGTATAAGTGCACAGACTTACAGTTATGTAACTGAAAAGAATGAAACAAAATGAAAATTCAAGGACTGCATAAGCATACTGTAGAACTGGCCATTAAGAGCATTACAAATACAAGTCAACTCTGATAACTTAAAGTCTGTGGAAATTAAACTGTGTTCAGGTTTAAAGTGGGAGGGCACAGACTTGAAAATCTATCCTATCTTGATTATTCCATTATATAAGATTAATTTCAGCTTTATTGGCTGAAATTTTAACTTTCCTTGGCGATATATGCGCACTTGGTTGAACTGTCAAGTTTGTTTTTTTTTTCTTTTTGTTATCAGCAGTTCTTCCATGTTATTTACTAGAATATGGAGGAACACTAACAAGGAAATTAATGTGTTGCTCTTCCCCAGACCCCACCCTCTTGCCTGTGAAAACTATATCTACAGAATATGTATCATTTGGATAGTAAGTGGTATCCACTACTGGTTGCTAAACAATGCTGACACTAACAGTGCTCAGAAAACAAAATGGTTTTCATTTTCTAATACCTAAGTGTTAGTTCCCAACTAACACTTAACACCAAGGAATACTTCTATTTAGTCTTTCCTTCATCTCTCATCTACACTTTGCTTTTCCTCCGAGGGCACTAAGGCACTTACTCTAAAATCCAGAAAGTTAACTGAAGGCAGACACTGGCTGATACATTCACCATACTAATTATCTGTTGTATGCTATGTTTCTCCCATCAAGTGCCTCCTACATATTTGATACAAACCTTTCAAATCAAGAAGAAGAAAAATGAAAACAAACCTCAAAGCCAACTGTCTGATTGATAAAATCACTTATCCTAGTGTCACTGAACTACAAAATCAATTAATGTCTTCTATCATCTTCAGAAAGTGCTATCTAACAGGCAGTCTGCAACAAATTACACCTGATTTCAATGGAAGCAATTTTTTCCATTTAGGATTAGAATGTAGGTAAATTGACCCTGTCTCTACATGTTCACAGTGTAAAGAAAATGTCAGTTTTCTTCTGCAAGCCTTTCAAAAAGATTCTGAATGGATTGCGAGGACAAACTGAGGTGTAATTGAAATTCTGGTCGAAGAACTCACAAAGGAATATTTAACTCAGGTGTAATTTCTATGTAAAGTAACTTTCCCTAGATGAATTAGTGCTCCATATAATTTAAACAGCGGAATTGACCCTGACTCTAAATAGATTTAAAGAAAAAGTCAACTCACACAGTGTCTTTTCAAATAAACAAAACTGCACAGCTAATTCCTTACCATATTTAGCGTATCTGGGTTTTTTTGCCTTTGGTTTCCCCAGTGTGAGCAATTATCTTAGCACTGAGTAGATGTCTGATTCCTTTTTCACAGCATTCTGCCTAAAATTCACCTGACAGGGTATCCAAGTTTCACATCATGAACCACATTGTATGGACAAACCCTTGTCCTTTTCCTCTATTAGTTTGGAAAAATAGTGGGTTTTAAAGTAAGTGGAAACAGATGGGTATTATGTCTCAAAAGAAAACTTTCTAAAAGGCAGTAAAGTTCTTTTCCTGTTGTATTACTGGTCTCTCACTGTACGCTTTTAGTGTTAGATCCTTAGCCCCAACTTCCTTTTGAATATGTTTGTAATTATATTTAACTTTCAATTTTGTCAGAAGGTTTGTTTCTCACATCTTTCTGAATGGAACTCAAGCAGTTAATTTTTAGCTATAACTTCTCACAACATAGGTACAGAGAGTCTTAAAGAACACCTGCTTTCATTTGCCAGTTTAGTTTGCTGAATTACCTAAGATAGCATTGGTTAACTTGAATGAACATCTGGAGTTTAAAACTGGCAATTTTCAGTAGGAGATCCTTGACTGAAAACTGCAAGAACCAAATGTAGCTTCACTGATGCATACAAAATGCCGCAAAGCCACTTTAGGTAAACTTTTTCTTGGGTTTTAACTGATCTAAGACACTGATTTCTCATTTACACTGTGAAAACCAACATTCTATTGTGCAGAAGAGGAAATATCTGAGCACTGGCTTCTTTGCATTCCTTTCTTCTTAACAGGACCTATGCTTTTACTTCTTGCCAGAAGCCATTCTCTCCAAGTCAGTCTATGTAACAATTCTGAGATTGTCATTGAGAGGTTTCATGAGTGATGGTCTTTAATCTTCACTCTAAAATACATAAACAGAAAGAAATGCCACTGCTCCGTTCCTTATTCTGGTAGTCAAGGCAAGGGATAGAATTTGGATTAATTTCTTCTCCTGGGCCCCTAAGCAACCCCACTGGGGCTAGTTTTAATATATGGTCTATTCACAATATACATATTCATTGCTGAATAAGTAAGTAAACCAGTCCACCTCTGACTGACTATATATAAAAGGACAACTACCTCACCTGGATTATCTAAATTATGAGTTCTAAATTTATTTCCAGTATAATAAATATGCTAAACATCCTAGTAGCTCAAAAATACATCCAAATAGCTACAAATTTAGCAGATAAAAAAAGACAGCAGATTTCAGAAGGCTTTGTGTAATAATTTTGAATAGGTTAGTTGTGCATTTGGTGTAGTCTCCCCCTGTGCAGATAGTATGTGGCTGTGCAGATAATACAGTGACGGAATATCATCAGAGCCAAAACACAACTTAAAAATTCTGAGAACATTAGATAGTCTTGAAAACTGTCACAGGGAAAAAAAAAAAAAAAAGACAGTATCCAAATGAAGTGTAAATTTACCATTTTTGTTTCACTTCAAAAATAAGCACCGGTTTATGGAAATCTGTAATTCTCCCTTCATTGTCCTTTCTTCTATCCCAGAGACCCCATATTACTCTGACCCTCCTAGCTAAAACAGCTTTGACACAATTTCAGGTGTCTGCCAAAGAGGATGCTTCTGAATGACACAGTATTCTCAAACTCCATGGATACATTTGATTTTTCTGCAGTAGTGAATATTTATATAAAGGGGGTTTGTTGTAGTGTAACAAGGAGGGAATTTTTGCTATGCCTTCTTTTTTTT